>APFE030047147.1:1940-19760 GCA_000404065.3 Pinus taeda | reverse complement strand
AGATGTCAAAATTTTGAAGCTATTTGTACCATCGACCTCACGACATCGAATTGCATGGAAATGACTGTCTGCACATGAATTCTGACACCTGCACTCCACTTTGAAAGGTGGCGGAAAAATAGAATGGTCAAATGGAAAATCTGAATGCAACATCACATTTCTGGTGTCGAATAGTGAAAAATCAACTGTCAAAATTCTAAATTCTAAGAAAGTGGAAATCTGGGGCTTAAGGGATCTTTTAGATTCCCCTAGATTCCTTAAAGATTTGCTCATCCTGGACCTCTACAAATTGACTTCTCAGATCAGGAAACTGACTATGCCATCAAGTTCGTGTCACCGAGAGGTGTAAGATTGACATAAAAATTTTCCAATTTGGACACTGTAAAAATTTCACCCTCTTGGAAATTTTTCTCCTTCATGGTTCCACCCGCATTAAAAAAATATTATATCTCAATCTACGTGCATGATCTCCTTGGTTTCCATGCCCATTCTCATCCCCCACATCAAATGAAAACATAAGGTTTTAATATGTTTCCGTGATGGAAATATTAATGAGAATCAGTTGGGGCAGTGGTTAAGTCTAGCATACTTGTAAGAGGTGGTTTCAGGTTCGAATCCTTGTAGAACCAATTTTAACATATCACCAATTTTTTTTTTTATTATTTAAAATGGGTGTGGTTATCAAAAATGTAATCGTTACATTTTTTTGGATGTTGGCCGTTGAACGGGGCCATTACATTTTAATGACGGTTGTTTGCATTACATTTTGGGTTGGCGCATTAATGGTTGGGGCAGTGCGTTGTACATGGTATTGGGTAGTGAAACATGGAGCCACTGCATCGGCAGGGCCGACCCTCCTGCCAACTATGGGTTCAACTCCCACTAGCTTCTCAGCTCTTTCCCTGCCATGGACACTGCCTTTGGATGACGGGGATGTGTTCCCATAATTTTCTTTCTTCGACGATTTCAACGATGTTTTGGAAGAATCTGACACCTTCAAGCATTCTCCTTTGGTGTATCTCAAGCCTACAAATTTAGGTCTCTACAAAACCTCCAATGGTTGAGCTATGCTTTGGTTATTAATGCCAAGTTCTTTTTCCTCTTCATGCCTCGTCCTAGTAAGGAGTCTCATGTTTGTCCCTATAATTGGGATCTCCAAATCTACAAAATAAATCATACTATGTGAAGACGAAATTGAAAGGAAATCAGAATATTTTACCTCCTCTATTTATTTGGAAGGAATTGATGAGGGCTTCTCATCATCCGTTGTTGGTGGTTCGCTAACTGTCTTCGTGCATTCCCCAACTTCCTTTCTGACATACCCAAGTCCTGTCTGACAAGTTAATTCTTCTAATTTTATGGGGTTGACAATGCCTTGGCCATTAATGCCCAATCCTTTCCCTTCATACCCCATTCTCTTCAACAATTTGGAGCCAATTCCTGTGGTATGATTTACAAAATGAGTGAAATAATCATGAGGACATATGCATGAGTTTGGAGAATTACATTTTACCTCACATGGGTCACGCTACAACTTTTCCAAGGCCTCGTCCTTAGCTTGCAGTTGTCGTATCAAACTTTGTTTCTCCTCTTTCTCTTCATGTTGAAGCATCTTCAATTCAGTGTTATCTGTTTGAAGACTTTGGTTATTGTGCTTCAGTTCTTCCAGGGCCTCTTCCATGGCTTGCAACTGAAGTTGCAATCGCTCCTTTTCCTCTGTCTCTTTCTATAGAGTTTCATACATTATTTCCACCCTTTTGGAAATTTTGAGCATGGTCTCATACATATCCTCTATCACTGCATGTTCCATTGTTCATGATTGCAATTCACATCCACACAAAGACCACTCTAATACCACTTGATCCACATTCGGGTGTGACATCGGACCCTTCCAAGACCTTTCACTTTCATGATGTGTTAAATTGCATTTTTAAAAGAACATTAATAAATACATCTGCATGTTGTAAATAACAGGAACACGACAATCATCAGCAAATGAAATAACATAAGCCATTGATAATGGAGTTCATGTAGGAGAGACTATGTCTCCGAGCCTTGGTGTCAAGATGGTGTAGGTCATTGCATTAAGTGTTGTCAATAGTGATGATGTACATAAGAGGTGATGTCACTATCATACAAGGAAAATGCTCTCACACGGGAGTGGCTCTAAGGGATGTTCCACTATAAGAACTCTTATTCAAAAAGGACTCATATCAGTATGACATAAACTCATGCATGATGAGCATCCTACCAACATGGCATAAAAGGGATCTCAATGCAAACATACATGAAGACACCATGAGTATCCCATCAGCATGATGACAAAGGGATCTTGAACAAAACATGATGAATCATGACAACAAGTACATCACACAGATGATTCCTCATCATATCAACCAGGAACCATGAAAACGAGTAAGAAACCAAATCCCACATCAAACATCAAACAGGTATCTGTGCGACACAATGCATAGCAAAAGAAGTACATGAACGCACTGCATATACCTCACATCTAGGGGCCATCTAAAGAAAAGGATGTCAAACTGATGAAGTTGTTCATACCGTCGATCTCATGACATCGAATCACATGGAAATGACTGCTTGCACATGAATGTTGACACCTGCACTCCACTTCGAAAAGTGGCAGAAAAATAGAATGGTCAAATGGAAAATTTGAACACACCATCAGATTTGTGGTGTCAAATAGTGCAAAATCAACTATCAAATTTCTGAATTATGAGAAAGTGCAAATTTGGGGCTTAAGGAATCTTTAAGATTCCCCTTAGATTCCTTAAAGATTCCCTCCTCCGGGTCCTCTATGAATTTACTGCTCAGATCAAGAAACTGACTGCACCATCGAGTTTGTGTTGTTGAGAGGTGTAAGATCGACATGAAATTTTTCCAATTTGGACACTGAAAAATTTTTACCCTTTTGGAAATTTTTCTCCTTCATGGTTCCACCTACATTAAGAAATATATATCTCGATCTACATGCATGCTCTCCTTGGTTTCCATTCCCATTCTCCTCCCCTAAATAAAATGAAAACATAAGGTTTTAATATGTTTCGGTGGCGGAAATATCAATGAGAATCCGTTGGGCCAATGGCTAAGTCTGGCATACTTGTAGGAGGTGGTTTCAGGTTCAAATTCCCGTGGAACCAATTTTAACATATCATCATTTTTTTTGTTTTATTTAAAATGGGCTCAATTATCAAAGATGTAACCATTAAATTTGTTTGGGTTGGTCGTTGAATGGGGCTATTACAATTTAATGAGCATTGTTTTCATTACATTTTCGGTTGGCGCATTAATGGTTTGGGGGTGCGTTGTACATAGTATTGGGGAGTGAGACATGGAGCTGTTGTGTGGGTAGAGCCGGCCCTCCCACTGGCCATGGGTTCAACTCCCATTGGCTTCTCCATTTGTTGGCTTGTTGGGGCCTAACCTTGGTTCAAAGTTAATTAGCCAAACAAATCCTTGTACTACTGGCCCTTTCGGCAACAGTCCATGGAGCGTAGACTGAGGTCTCACCTAAGGTAGTATGGGGGGGTGCTGGAACTAGGTTTCCCCACCCTTGATATTTTTGAGGGGTTGATTTGGTCCAACTACTAGTCCCTACACATAGGTTGCTTCGCGCACTTCCCTAGCCTTCACGACCTGATATACTAGCCTTCGCATAGCCCTAACTAGGGGATGTGGGGCTTCCACGCTACTGGAGCAGCACTCTACACTATTTTCCTAAGTCGCACTTGAGATCTTACTTATCTTCCTACACTAGTTAGTTATCTTCACACAAATAGAAGCCTTGTGTTATATTTATTTATACATTACATGCATATAAGTTCATCCAACAAATAAACAATAAACTTGCAAATTATACCTAATAATGCATAAGGCAGGAAAGGATACATAGAAATATGATAAACTTCTCTTTATTAATTCTTTCCACGGTTACAGACTCGACTTGCCCTGCACGCTCAGCTGCAGGGGTCCGCGCACTTAGCTCTAGACTACTAGGCCTCTACGCACTCAGTTGCAGAGCCTTCTCCTACTTTATGATCCAAGACACACTTTACACTTTGACTCAAGCTCTTAGACTCATCATGCTTCCTTCCTTGACTTCGCTATCTTCTACACTTAGAGCTTCACTCTCTTTATACAATCCCATTACATTATAAAAACAAGGGCAGACTCTATTATGACTTCATGCTCCGTGCCCACAAATCACAGAGTCTTTACAATGGACCTGGTCAAAACTTGGGCTTTAAGCCTTGTTAGTGTAAGTATTTCCATCCTACCATCAGTGATCAAAAACCTCTTTTCATATCATTTTAAGGGTCCAATTCAGAAATTTTTTATCATTCCACTAGGTCATGCAGGACAATTAGTCACTAATGGTAGTCCTAGTCCGAAAACATCACTCTTCCCTAAATTTGATTACTTGTTGGCATAGTTTCATATCTTGTCGATTGTACATCATCCATCAAGTTATTTTTATCATCCCATTTGTATCATTCATGAGGTCATTATGTTGTCTTCAAATTCAGTCCTTCAAGGTCTCATTAGGTCTTTAGGGTTTTCCAAGGTTTCATTAGGTCATTAGGGTTTCCAAAGTTCCATTCCATTGCATAAGACCAACAAGTAAAGGGTGATCAAATAACATCCCTTCACCATGTGAAGATGATTTGTAAAGTTTCGTTATGTAATTTTATGTCTTTCAAATGTAATAATTTCACCATCCCAAGCTGTTAACTTAGTGTTCCAAATATGCCAGACCATCAAAAGATCATTTTTTCAAAGGAAATAGTCAAGTGAAAGAGTAAAGTTTCAAAAGGTTAAGTGCATGACAAAGGGAGTTTTTTTTTCCCAAGGGTGTCCAAATCATCATTTTCCACAAGAAATAAATCCTAATTTCCTCACGCATTGAGCTAGGGTTGGCTATGAAATCAGAGACATATAAGTTCATGAGGAATAAGGGAGGTCATTTCAACAAGAATGAGGCCATTCCAACTCATACACATCATCTCCATCATTTTTCAATAAGTCATTCCAAGGGACAAATCATTTGCCACACATAGGGCCGATTTTTCTTCAAACTATGTTTTAGAGAAAATAGGGTAGAATTGGGAAAATGTGAGAGAGGCTTTTGTCTAATCTAGTCCAAGGAAGAAAAACCTCTTTCAATTTTTACACAGGTGTAATGGTTTTATAGAAATATCAAAAATACAGTTGCCTCAGGAGAGCTGACGCACTTCTGGAGTGACCTTGGGAAAATCAAGCTCAGTATTATCTAGAGTGACCAAATGAGTTTCTCGATCAATCAACTGATATCTAGACACCGAGAGCTTTCCAATGAGCTATTATGGGCTCAATTTGGAGTTGAAAAAGACCTGCAGAAGTTGACTGTAATAACACTCTACATTTTGGTAGCCTCATTCTACACATTTTGACCAGTCTTGGGAGATTGAGCTTTTGACAGGGAAAATGAGCTCCAAATTGAAAAATTCGAGATTTTCTGGAAATTATCCTTGACACAATTTCTAATGAGCTATACCATGCTCAATTTGGACATCTAGAGGGCACTCAAAAGTTATCTCGAAGTGGCGCTGCGTGTTAAGGAGGTGGCATTTCACGTTCAAGAGGTGGCACTGTGCATTCAGAAGGTGGTGGCACACATCTATGGGTGACATTGCGTATTTAGCAGAAGCGCCAGAAATGCTTCTAAAATTTAAAAAACTTCAAATTTTCCCTCTCTTACCTACATACAAGTAAGTGGTCCTCCCATTGCTTGTTTGCAATTTAATTTTTAAAAATAATTTCCCTTGGTGATGCCTAAACCCTAAATTTGCCCCTAGTTATGCCTAAAACCCTTAACCCCCATTGTTCCTCCTATCACCTATCACTAAAATTCTAAACTCTTTCTGTATTCCTATTTCCCTTTCCCTTTATCCCTATATCCCTCTTCCCAAAGGGCAATTTCTCAAACAAATCCAAGCCCTCGCTCTCAATTTTCTCATTCCTACTACCTCATTTATTTTCTAGCCCATAAGCTCATCTCCCATCCCCTCACTCCAAAAGAACTTTCACTCACTCCCTCCATACAACCTCAAGCCTTGCAAACAGGGACAGTGAGGACCGAGACTATGAGGAGGAGGAAAACACAGGCAATGACACCTTAGCAGATAAAGTTAGGCTAAGGCGGGCTCCGAAGGGAAAAAAGGAGGAGGATAGGCTTAGGTTGCTTGCTGAAGCTTCCTTTGTTCATTAGGACACTTGATGATGGTGCCTCTCACCAATTTTGGGCAAGTTCAGAAGAAATTTTGTCATTTCCAAATTTTGAAATTTTACACACAGGAAAACTGTCGGTTGCACTGCACTTTTCCTAGGGGCACCCAATGAAGAAATTGTTTTGATTTTTGGGTTCAGATTGATGAGGAAATGCACCCTAGTAATTTTAAAATTTTTTAGGGCAGAGCTAGTCCACCAAAAGGTAAAAAAAACACCCTAAAAATGACCTTTCTTCCACTTTTTGGACACACAGAAGTAGTCTTGGTAGAATTACGTTTTGAGGGGTCAAATTAGCTTCAAATGTAGACATGCTAGGTGTTTTAGAAAGTAGACTTGAAGACCTTTCCAATGGGCTATCATGAGCACAATTTGGATGCTAGGAAGGCCTCCAAGAGAGACCTGAAAGTGGGGTTGCACGTTGGGCCAGTGGTGCCGCGCGTAGGGCATTTTTGCTCAGGATGTCTATTTTTCCAGTTTTTTACTGTTTTCTTGGATTCTCTCTCATGGAGGATGATTTACCTTTGTAAATGATGACTTGGAATGTATATATGATAGATAAATAGTGATAGAGGCTAGATTCATTGCTTTAGATGTCAGTTTGAGCTCAAATGAATCAGTTTTTCACTTTTAGAGGCAAGTTGTTGAAATGCCTATATTCCTGTTTCTTGTTCAGTATTAGTTAGATTAGCTCCTCATCTTAGGGATTTGACCCCTAAGGATGGGAGGAGGTTGAATTCATGTCTATATATTTTTCTTCTTTCTCATTGTAAAGGGTTTGACTCAAGTGGACTTTCAGACCTTGATTGCACATCATTTTATAGCAGTTTAGCAAGAGATTAATAAGAATTTTAGCTATTTTTATGGGATCCATATGGTATGGATTTTCGTATAGTTTCTTCTTTTGTGATCATATGTTAATTTGTTTTGTATACTTCATTAATCATTTCATTTATTTCTAAGTGAATGCTTTCAAGTTGATAGGTAGTATTCATTATATCAGTGCTTTGTTGTGGGAAAACATTCACCATTTCATGTGCTCTATAGTTTGGGAATGCTCCATGGTAATCACATGCTCTTCCTAGCCTCTTACTAGTCTTAAAACATTTCACCCATCAATTCCTAGAGTGCTAAACCTTATACCTACCTTTCCCCATTAAACACCCTGCACTTTTGACCTAATTCCCTAGACCTAAATTGTCAAGCTCCTCCTGATTTGGCAAAACCCTTTCAAAATCAAATCAAACCTTGTGCTACTATACCTAGCCTAATATCCTTTTCCTGATCCAGTCATCTTGGCTGATATCCTTATGGAGAGAGCCCTCTCCCTACCTAGTAGGGCTAGCCACTTGGCTAAGAGTGGTTTGTGGTTACCTTGGCATTGCCTTCCTTAAGCCTGAGGTTCAATCTGGGTGATAGCATAGTGGCGAGCATATTGGGGAACATAGTTTTATGCTCCTTAGCAAAATGTATCAAGTTTAGATATAATTTTTGATGGTACACAATGATCAGACATCGGAAGGATGAAATCATTCACCTGGCGACTCCAAATCTATTTCGAGATCAGATCCAAGGACTCCACTAGAGGATGAACCAAACTAGCAAAAAAATGAAAGGATAATATGAAAAGATGAGGTATTCAAGTTGGAATTTCATCCAAGACATTATGTTCTTTGTTATAAATTATTTCTTCTCTTTTCCCGAGAATGTCAATAAGGCTTTACAAAGTATACTGTATTTGAGAAAATGTCCTAAACCTCTCTGTGATTCCTTCCCTTTGAAGATTGCGAATACAAAATATTCGCATGCCTTTGATCTTGATCAAGACCCTTCTTCCGAATCTTTTGATGACCATCTTCAAACTGATGAGCCGATTAAGAATAATTCTATAGATTTTGTATATACTCCTATACCTTGTAAAATTCCGGATAGATACAAGCCTCTGATTTTACCTCCTCTATCCCGTGCTTTCCCTAAAAATCATTACCTATATCTACCAAGATTTTATGTTGAATGTGACAACATCACTGCTGAGAGATATGTACTGAATTTTGAGTCTTTTCTTAACCTTTTTGAACTTGATGAAGAGGATGTCAGTATTAGGATTTTTTCTCTTTATTTGCAAGGCAAAGTCAAGAGTTGGTTTAAAACCCTTCCTGATGCGAACATCTCAGATTTCCAGCAATTTATCAAAGTTTTCCTTGATAAGTGGGTGGTTAGACAAAACCCTTTCTTGATTCTATAAGAGTATAACTAGCTAAAAAGATAGCCAGTACAACAATTTTCTGTCAGATTTAACCAAGTTTATTGTTCCATTCCTATTAATATAAGACTTCCTCCTGATTCAGCTCTCCTGAATTATACGGAAGCCTTTAATCTAGAAATGGAGTTTCAACTAAGAGAAAGGAACCTTTAAACACTTAAAGAGATGCAGAACAATGCAGTAGATGTAGAGGCTAATTTTCTAATCAGAAGAGCAAAGTTGAAGGAAGAAGAGATGAAGAACATAGATTCAAAGGAATCAAAATATTTAGAGGTAAAGTTTGACATTTTGGTAAGTGTAATGGAAGAGATGATGAAAAAGATCACCACAAGGAATGAGTATGATGTTCAAGACCATGGCTTGCTAATTGAAGAAAAACAAGTGGCTGATCCAAAACATTTTCTTTCTTATCCTAGTTGGCATAGATCTGATAATGATTGTTTTATAGATCAGCTTGCAAAAGAGAGATCTATTGATCTGACATGTATACTTGATGATGTGTTTTATACTGATGATTTCCCTAAGTTTGATCAATATGATGATGATTATGTTCTCCAAACAGAAGCTAGTCTTGTAGATAAAACAACAACTAGTTTGTGGAAGGAGGAAGTTCACTTTCAGTAGCTTGGTGATCAGCCAATGCATATCAGCAATGGAAGTGAGGAGGAAAGTGAAAAACATTTTGAATTAAGTGAAGGATATTTGCCTCTTTGTTTTACTTCATTTCAAATCATCAGAAATAATTTTCCTACAATCAGAAATCAATCGTCGATAAGTTTTGATCTTGACCATCTAGAGGGCAATGAAATCCTTGTTCAAGACTCATATCTAGATTTGCAGCCCCCAAATTCCATTGAATGTCAGGTTGTAGATGAAGACTTTGAAGCTGGAACATATGATCAAATGATGCAAGATGATTCCATACCATTATGTTTTGAATCATTTCAGTTTTTGAAAGGAATTTTGCATAATATATATTCAAATGAGCAACCTATAGAAAATCATGCAATCTCATTGGAACCAATAGAAAATGGGTTGCAACAGTCTTTTCAAGTTTTTAACGATCAAATAGCTGATGTGTTGGATGATGTCTACAGTCAAAGTCCTTCCCCATTAGCTAACTGTGAGCTTGAAAAAGGTATTGATACAAACTTGATCCCACAGCCGGTTTCTTTGTCATTTTTAGCAAGAGTCTTGTCACAAAACTCAAATGAAAGTTTGTATTCATGGTATGAGGAGAAGCAAAGTAATCCATTGGATGAGCTAAGTCCCAGTGCACATGAATTTCAAGATCCTTATGTAGTATTTTTGGAGTCAGATAAAGAATCATATTATTCAATCTGGGAAATTTGGATCTGTTTACAAGTTTTCATGGGAGTTTCATTTCAGTAGTTCTCTCTTCTTGCTCATAAACAAGCACTTGCGAAGAATTCAAATAGCAACCAAAATTCTTACTTGGTTGCAATGGTTGTTTAATTTCACTTGATCAGGTGAAGAATGGAACAATTAGATTAGGTTGTATTGAATAAGATCCATTTTGAGCATCTTTTCCAGTTTGTCAGTTGTGTTTTAGTATTGAGTCAGTTTTTAGTTAAGTAAAAGTCGGTTTGTGTCGTCAAGTCATCAGTTTTCAGTCATGCATTTCAATTTAAGTTTTTTACCATATTGTCCCACATTCTTAGGCACTTGGTCTACGATGTTCTTGACAGCTCCAAGGAGATACCATCCCCATTAAGGCGAATGTTAATGTCAGTATTTGCATCCTGCCATCAGTGATCAAAAATCCTCTTTTCATATCATTTGAAGGGTCTGATTCAGAATTTTTTTATCATTCCACTAGGTCATGCAAAACAATTAGTCACTAATGTTAGTCCTAGTCCAAAATATCACGCATCCCTAAATGTGATTACTTGTTGGCATAGTTTCATAGTTTCATGTCCCTCTTCGAGGCCTTCCAGGCATCGAAATTGAGCTCATTATTTGTCATTAGAAAGGTCCTCAAGTCTACTTTCCAAAACACCTAGAATTTCTACATTTGAAGCTCATTTGACCTCCCCAACCTGAGGTTCAATCTAAGTGATAACAAGTCCCAAAACATGCCTTGGGGGGATTCCATGCCCAACACACCCCCAACACAAACATCGTGACTTGCCCTTGAGTCACTCTACCAGCACATAGATCTTCGCGTAGGGTCCCTCCAACTCTGCTTGAACAGTTGCAAGGTCGGAAACTCATTGAACGACTTCCTGCTGAATCTCCCATACCCACTATTATGAGACTGAGGTGTCAAAACTTCTTCCCTGGACCTATTCCTATGTCACTTGCATTTGTGTGAGCTTGCCTTCGATTGCTGCTATGATAGGGAAGGCCTTATCGATCCAAGGTTGAACGTGCACCTTCAGGACTGCTTCTTTGTGCCATGCTGCGTCCACTTTCTCTTTCAATGCTTTATCCTGCTGCATGTGCGTGAGCCTTTGAGTGAGGGCCATTGTCTGCGTGGTCCCTTTGACACTATCGTACTGCTCCTAGAGCTCACATGCTTTTGTTTCTAAGCGATGGATGTTGCAGTCCTCCTGTAGATTTATGAGGACCTCAAATGACTCCTCCAACATTATGGTGCAATCCCTTACTACACTACCGATTTCTTCCAACCCTGATGTAATAGTGCTGGCGTGCTATTATCTGACTTTCAAGGGGTGGACAGTTGTCCCTTCAACCATAGCTCTCCTATTTGAAGGTTAAACTTTAGCTGAACCTTAGTCATTTCTTCTCGTGCCTTGCACACCGCTGTTGGTAGCCGATGGATGTGCACTTGTGCTAGTGTGTCTTATGGGATGGCTAGCTCAGGGACCATCTAACAGGCTTCTTCCAGTACCTATACCATGTGCCTATTCTGTGACACCACTTCGTCGTGCTGCAAGATCAATTGCTCCATGTTGATATTTTTCTCACTTAGTACTTGCAGTGTGTGACTCTCCCTAGCCCACAGTTCTGGAGTAATCCCATCCTGCAGAATGTATAGCATCTCCTGTGGGAGGGAAACCATGTTGATCCTGATACCCTTCAATGAACTAATAGTAGGCCTGTTGGCCTCATTTTTTGTAACTAGTGCCCCTTCCAACAACACTATTATATTTATCGTCCGAGCACGTAGCATCTCCTCTGCTGCATTTGTCCCTACTACGAGGTTGGTCGAAAGGGTACCATCATGAGGAGTGAGCACTTGCAAATCCTGTAGCTGCACTCTGAGGGACCCCAACACAAGATGGTTCTCTTGCAAAAAATTTTGGAGGGCCTCAGAGGTGACATCATGCACCATCTCGCCGATGTCGTGTAGATCACCCTCAATAAGGGTGATCAGATCAATAGACAACTTTGATGCCTCGACCTTCTTGCGTAGCTCCGTCCTCTTGCTTGGGAACTAGCGCTTTAGTTGTGTTGACGTAGCTTTTGGGTTCGTACCACCCTCCTCTTCCTCTGCTTCTTACCCATGCGAAGGCGACTTTTGGACCTTGCACGCCTTCTCGGTTGCCTCTTGCACTGTTGCTTCTGTTGCAAACTTTTTCTTTTGTTGTTATCTGTGCAGTGTCACACGCCTCCTACACTTTTTTTGTTGTTTTTTCCTACCTTCTTTTCTCTGCTAACTGCACCATGCACAGTTTGGCCTCATAATTCCGCTTTTGCGCTGCAGCCTTCTCTATTGCTACGATGGCTAGGGTTCACCACTACAACAACCATGTCTCCAGTACATGAAAAATTACATCGTTTGTGGCTACGAAAGGTAGCTCGCTCCATTTATTAGCCAGGTCCTTGCGTGCTCTGATGTATATGCTGTGGAGGTCCGCTTTAAACTTTGCAAAACTTTGTAGGCTGTTGTAGACAATGGGTGATAACCATGGCTTACAGTTAATCCCCATCCTAAGGTTCATTTCCATGAACACCGAGAATATCTTGCTATCGCAGATCCAGTTTGCATCCTTTGTGGCCCAGAGTGAAGCATACTTCGTAGCCTCTAACAAATCCCTATCACTTGTGAGGAATTAACTATGCTTTGGCAATTCCCTTGCCACGAGTACTATGGACAGTAGGAGCCATGCATAGTGGAACATTTTGCCTTGTTCTTGGGCCTCGAGGAAATTTTCTAGGAACTCCTTGCAGAGGAACTCAGTCCAGTTAAATTGGACCCCCTCCACACATTTCTCAGCAAGTGCCACCAACAGTGCATCACTTTACTTTCTAGTATTTGGGTTGCCACCTTAACTGCTTTGTTGTTAATGCTCGGTATGGCATAGCCCCTTTTCTTCTTCTCTAGTTTATAATTCTTCTTCATGGCATCTGCGATGGCCATGTCACTGCTTTTCCCCTCCAACATATCTGAGGGGTCTTCTCCTTTGCATGGAAGTTGAGTAATGCGGTGAATTAAGTGGTTTGTGATGGGGATGGGCTCCTCCATCCACAAACATCCTCCATGCACAAGGCATAGTAGTTGCCTAATGACGAATATTGTTATTGGCACATAGTGGAAATGTGGCACCTAGAGCAGGTTTAGTAACCTTGCCTTTTCCACTCTGTGCAACCACTTTTGCGGCTCTAATTGGATAACCCCCTCTGTGGTGTCCTATGTGGGCTTCTTGAGCTACACAATCTCTAGGTGGGGGAACTTTTTGTGGTCAGCGAGATCCCAATCTTCAAATTTCAAGCTAGGAACCTGTCCTAGGTGTGTTCCTTCAAAAATGATGTCACCTGTGAGGAGCAGGGTATGCAGAGAGCTCTTACTCTTGTCAAGATCCTTGGGCACTTTAGCCTTCCCCTCCCGTGGGGGGATATAGGCAAGCAACTTGGTTGGAGGGTGCGCAGGCTCAATTTCTTCCTCCATGCCTTTTTCCTCATCTTATTCTATGATAAGGTCCTCCAGGTCTTCCTCCTCCTCATCAGTTTCTATGTTAACAACTTTCCCCTTTTCCTCCATCATTAGCCTGGTGCATAGCGGGTTTTACGGGGACACACATACAGGAACCATCGACTGTTTTTATTTATTTGGCCTTGGTGTGCACGGTGACTTAGGGATTTCTGTGACAATCCTGATGCCTTCAGGGGCATCCCCCATGGTCAGGGCCTACGCAACCACTTCAACGATCATCTCTGCAAATTCCATAACTTCCTCAGATGATGCCATCGTATTCGACCAGAAATCTATCACTTGCGTAATCAGGGGCTCAATCAATGCTCTACATAGATCAAACAAGGCTCTACTCAGAATATGCAGGGTATACAACAACTAAATTCGTAAATGACAAAGTTTCTCTTGCTGGGCAGTCCTTTGTAATTTATAGTGCCTTTTGAATTTGAATTCGACTGTTCCCCCCAAATCTGGTTCATTAATGCTCCCTTGGCAGCAAATTTTCCCAAATCTTACCCATAAAGCACGTCGTAAATGCCTACCACCCGCTCCATTTGGTCTCAAGTTGAGCATCACATTGTGAATAATGACTCCAATTGTCACTTTCCGATCAACCCACGCGGCAGCGCAACTCCCCTTGCATAGTTGGAGACCCTGTGACACCTTACTCCTGCGTGCAGCTCTAGCATTGTGCAACTCCTAGGCAGAGTAGTTTATAGTCTTGTGCCTCCTCTCAACTACCTAGAGTGCTAAGATTGTACTTCCCATGGCTAGTCAGGTGGTTGCGCCACCTGTATAGGGTTTCATCCAGTCATCCATCACCTTTCCTGGAAGATACCCACATTTTATCATTATTTTTGGCAGCGCACACTTTATCATCTGCAGTGCGCCACAATGGTTGACTTGTGTAGTAATATGCAGTCCAAGCCAAGGCATCAGATTGATCAATTCATGGCAATAGTCCCCAAATTTGTCAGCGTGATTGTGCACAACCTCTTTTATCACCCTCGTCTTCTTATCAAGAAAATATTCCTTTATTTCGTCCTCGAGATTCTTGACTTTTGCTTCCACCAGAGCGCTTTTCACCCTTAATTGCACCCTTTCTTTCCTAAGTTCTTGGAGCCTAAGGTCACCTTGTCGAATTTCCTTGTCAGGTCCCAAGTATTCAGCTTCGTTCAACTATGCTACCCCTTCTTCCATGGTTCCCCAAACCTTCGTACCTATCAGTGCTACCATGCGTGGACTAGGCATTTTATGCTTTATGGGAATTACAACATTTCTTACATACTCCAGCTTTAGAGGCACCTACACCGTTAGTTTCTTGCACATGGTCCTATAAGCCCATAGAACTGCTGGTATGTGTGGGTCCCAATCTGTCCACTATGCACTATGTACCTTGTTCAGTGCTTCGCACTTCGATAAAGCCTTCTGCATGGATAACCATCTGCACATTTTGTCTCTCCATATTCTAGGGTTCAAATTGGAGGGGTCGTTCATGCCCTTTCCTTGGCTGAACCTACTTACTGACTGTGTCTCCTAATGCGAAGACTATGTGCATTCGTGAAGGTTTCATACAGTATGCTTGTATCCATCTGAACAGGTGGGCGCGTCGACTGTTTCTTCTAACAATCTTGTCTGCTAATTGCATGTGAGGCTTCCCAAACCAAATGCGCATCATTCTACTGCATTCGTGCCAGTCCTCAAAACTTCTTTGGTGTGTACCCCACCACCTCGCGAGCATAGCACGTACTACCCATTTCAGAGCTGCGAAACATTGTTGTTCTAACACCTCCCTTTCGAATCTGTTTAGGAAGTCATCTATGTCACTTACTGCATTATATGTAGGCAGATCCCTTACTTCCGTTGATACGCAGTGCACCAATCTTGACATCATGTTACAGTTCAACATGGTTACCTTGTGTAACTGGTTCTGCCATCGTTCTATCTCCTTGTCAGAATCTGATGTGTAGGAGCTTTCGCACTCCTATGAGATTCGTCCATCCGCAGTTGGATTCACCCAATCTTATTCTCATGCAGTTATCTTGTAGATGCAGTCCAAATCATCGTCATTGTCATAATCGTGCACTGGATCCATGTAGCATGATCCTTTTGCAGGGTCCAAAGGTAGAACTATGCGCAAATACTTTTTCTCAAAAATAATCTTACGCTTCTTCAGATTTATCACCCCATTCATGTTAGTGGCCCAATCTATTCCTAATAGTGTAGGGTAGGGATTTCTATCATCAACAATCTATATTACTTCGAAGTCTACTAGTGCACTTTCTCCTTCGATATCCACTGTGATTCCCTACAGTCTCCCCATAGGTAGAAGCTTTTGCTGGTTCACCATTCACATTTGGATAGGAGACCATTGCAGCATAGACCTTCCCATATGTTCCCATGTTTTCTTAGGCAGAATGTTCGCGTCCGATCCAGGATCCAGAATAACTTGATCCATCTCATATTCCCCAATCTGTGATGTCAATCTCATTTCCCTTCCCGTTCGTGTTGTGTGCTTTTCGAGCTTTCGGACTACGCATAGTTCTCCTAGCGCGGTCCCAATGCATATATTTATGAGTTCCTACAACCCTTTTATAGCCTTGTTGTTGTGCAATAGCTTCATGCATGTTTCCAGGAACTTTCTAAGCATTTGATGGGTCCATTTCTCGCTTTGGTTTGTCTTTGCTTCCTTAAGTGGAGGCATCAGTGAAGCTCTTCTTGGCTTCCATGATGGTTTCCTTAGCATGCTCCAAATCAAACTTTGGTTCCTTCATTTCAGCCTTGTCAACCCAAGTACTTTCTTCAGGTTGCTTGCCTTTTTCATCCCTTGTCATAATTCTGCTTCAGAGCACAATATTCACATTAGGGTCTTCCTCGCGTGGCTCAGACATCATCATTTTTAGGTTCTATGTCGGGGGAGGTTGGAGCGCTCCTTTACCACACAACCATGCTATTAGTGTGGGACAATCCTCCATCTCATGATCAAACAATGTAAAATACAAGCATGATGGCTACGTTGGATTTGTATAATTGCGATCATAATGTCCTCGTCCTCCACAATTGTAACATATTAGTTGTCTGATACCTCTTCTAGGTCGTCCTCCACCTCAGCCTCATCCGCGCCCTTGAAATTCAGTTCGCACCATCCCTACATTCTTCTCAAGGGGCTGCATTTCATCCTGAAATCTATAGGTAGGCGTCTAATCCATCATCAGCTCATAACTTCTATAGGTGTGCTCATCATGCCCCACTGATCTACCAAAATTACAAAACAACTGCTGTGAATTCTGCGTGTACTTCTGCAATAAATGGTAGTTATCTGTAGCATTCTTTCCTCCTATTTGAAAAATCATTCACTACAAAGCAGGTGCTATGCTAGGTCTTATTTGTTCCTCCAGTCTCAATGGCATTGGTCCTCCTCCCGCGAGGTAATTTGCGAACACCAGGTAGTTGTCCTTGTCATGTCCCTGACCCTTGCACTTTACGCACCATATCTCGTCGCGCACTTCTGGGCAAGCTATCTCATCTTGTTTTAGTCTCTGCATCTCAAGGCACAAGTTTTTCAACTGCGCATGGATCTGCTAAACTCCCAGGTTGGGATCCTATATCAAGGTCTCATGCAGTCTGATCGCGATATCTAAGGCCTCTGCCTGAGTTGTTAGCTTCTATTGTGACAACGCATTCCTTAAATGCAACGTTAACGATGCTACAAACCATTCGTGGTGTTGTCCATCCATCTGCATCATTTTAGCTTCGTGAATTTTGCACTTCAGTCTCTGATCCAACTCCCAAGGGGTCTCGCCTAGTAGCATTGTGATTTCCTTGACCCCAATGATCGACTGCGTCTCTGACTTCAACCTACTATATTCTTTGTTTATCACAATTTGAATATCTACGATCCCTAAATTCATCTTCTCATTGGAATGCTTAATGTACCAGTTCAGCGCACAATATTTCTGAGTGTTGACCAACGTCATTTTCTTTATATTGTCATCTGTAACTCCCTGCACTTCCCATACAACCTTTATCACGAACCAAACTGGTTTGTATCTTCACTTCCTACTCCCTTGAACACTTGCAACTTTATCGTGCTCGCTGTTACACTGAAATTTGTCACCATGACTATCTGCAGTTAATATGGCTCCATCAATAGTCATATTATCCTCCTTGTCAAGCCTCATACCTCTGCTCTTCATGTCAAACCTCAAAAAGAGAGAAAGTCACTTAAAAACATGTTTATCTTTGGGTACGCAGGTTCTCTCTACCTTGCCTGCGTGTACGCATCCCAAACACACTGTGCCTGCGTACTTGTACGCTCTGTAAGCCAAAGGATGGGTGCGTACCCCTGTAAAGGTCAAAAGGCGCGAGTTTC
>APFE030047145.1:12884-30699 GCA_000404065.3 Pinus taeda | reverse complement strand
GAGAGAGAGTACACACAATTTATATGCCTGTGAAATACAAGTATAAGCAATATTGAACATTGTAATTGTGCATGCTATGTAAACATAAGAAAAATAAAATAGATATCTAGTATTCATAAATGGCTAAGAGTATTTGTTTAAGGTGCTTAAAAAATTCTGAAAGAATTAATCAATGTTGCATCTTTACATGTTACAGAGAAACCCATAATCCAACTCTTCAGGTTACAAGTAATAAGAAATAAACCAGTTCCTGAGCAAATAATTATAAAGATTATTCCTCAGAAAGACAAGGCCATGGGGGGGCTTGAATACTAAATTCTTAACCATACACCAAGCTATATCATTAAACTAACAAAATAATATTATAAAAGTCCATGTAAGTAAATTTGTCCACAAGAATATCGTAACAAAACAATTATGTTCTTTTAATAACAAACACTAACCCCCGTAGGGTTATAATAAAAAAATAATGATAATACACAAGAATTTATATCTTTATGACTTTGTTGGTATAACTATGTGTTTGTCCATGGTAGGCCAAAGATCAACTTGTGCCAAGACCTAAGAAGTGATATAATGGAGCAGGTTGTAACCATATTTTTAATTTACTGTCTAAAAATTTACAACCTTAACTTTAATCATAGTCAGCTAGGGAAGTATGTGGGAAGCATTAAGAGAGCTATAATCCATAAAGATGACATGTTGCACTAGTGCAGAGGTCGTGGCTTCCTTACAAATAAACTTGATGGTAAAAAGGAAGAAACTTAGAAAGAACCCGGAAACCCTGCTCGAATTCGAAGAAGAAACCAATGAAAAAGTTTTGGAACCCTCTCGCCTAATATCAAATCCAAAATCCAACCCTCCCTAATCGTATAGTGGAAATATTGGTTAAAATGGACCCCTAAAATATTGTATTGTTAATCAGAATCTAAGATACATAGTAACCCAGAGTTTTCCTACATATAATAGTCGATAACATGGTGCGTTACCCTAGGTACACCCTGCAAGAATGCACGAGGGGTTTTAGACAGTGAAAATTTTTAGCAAAAGAAAAAGAAACAAGTCAACGATGATAATAACGAGAAATAAACCATGGAGCTTACCTCAAGCATCGATTCAAAATCCATCGAGAAACCCCGGTAGTTGCCATGGAAGGGTACTTAAAGATTAACTACAAAACCATGACAAATTTCTTGAGAAAGAGCTTGGCAACCCTGGCAATTACGTTGCCGATAGGATTAAAAAAATAATGACATTCAAAGAATAGAGCTTGAAAATATACAGTATTGAAAGAAAACCAGCTTGATACGTTGAAATAAGAGGTCATACCACTGAGTTATTATTGAGAATCTTATGGCCACTCTTCGATAGTAAAAGTAAAGGAGTTCATTGACGAAATGGCCATCATGAAATTGTGAAAAAAAAGAAAAATAACAGTAGGGTTTGAAGTTGGGAGCAGAGCTCCATGTTTTCAATGAACATATGAAAATGAGGCAGTATCGATAGCGTTGGGTAGGGTATTTACCCAAACCCATTTCTGTGCGATCCACACCACCGATCTTGAGATGAAAATATAGAGCGTAGATAATGCCAACTAGATCAAGCTCTGTTGGCATTATGATGTATATGTTGTACTTGATGGAAACCCACTTGTAGCAGAAAAACTCACTTGTATATGGTAACTAGATGAATCTACAAAGGAGATATCAGATGTGGCAGAATGCATGACAAGTAGTGTTTACAGATATGATGAAATGTAGGGCAGATTCAAGGAATCAATTCAGAAGGCAACTCACTCAGATGAAAGATCACAGTATACCAGGAAAAAAACAAAGAATGATAGATCAATCTTCACAGAATGAAGAAAGAGAGGTATATGCAGGTTCACCATTGACCAAGTAGCGTATACACGTGGGTTAATAGAACAAAAGGAGCGTATAGTGTACACACGCACTTTCACAGAAAGGAAAGCGCGTATACCTTGGAAAATTAAGTTTTGGTCTGAAGTATTTGGTCCATGGTATTTGATCTGAGGTATTGACCCTAAGTATTTGATCCAAGGTATTGGTCCTAAGTGGTTTTGGTCCATGGTATTGAGAAAGGCCTAAAACTATAAAAGGAGGAGAAGATCATTAGGCAAAGGCACTCAAGTATTGAATATCTGATGAAGAGTGAGATCTAGTATGCAGGTTATTGGGTTATGGTGCATTGCTGGATCTGAACCAAGGAGGAGCCTTAACAGTTGATGGAGAATAAGATCTAAAGATGGATCGGGATCTTAAGGCGTAAAGTGAACTATCATTATGTGTTTTTTCTCATGAATATTCTAGACCTAAATACTGACGCATATATTATTCTATAAATGATATCATCTGGGTATAACTAAAGTCTGGTATAGCTGCAAAATTATGAATTAATATTTACAGATGTATACGCTGGTTGGCTTTGAGGAAAGCGCGTATACATGCAGGTTAGACAAAAGAAAGTAGCGCATACCTTATAATCTATGTTTTAGTTGCTGCTGTTTGTTGTTGCAGTATTCTGGGTTCTGTCTTGGGTTTTGGTTACTGTATTCTGGTGACAGCATTCTAAAAGATCAGATTGATGGGTTGTCAAAGTGATTGATTGACTTGGTTGTGGTTGTTTCAATAGGAGATTGGTTGATGCAGATATATTTGATGATTGAATGATGTTGTTGATGGATCTAGTCTAAAAATTTATGAAAAGTGGTCCCTGGAAGAAAGGAGAAGGTTGTAGCCTTCTGTAGGCCGAAACCTACGTACTAGTAAACATATCAGCTAGTACAAGAGCTAGGTGGTTGTAGCTCCCTTCCAGTAGAAGCTGGAGAAAGAGAGAAGGTTGTAGCCTTCTGTAGGTAGAAGCCTGCGTATTGGTATAAGGATGCACTAGTACAAAAATTGTAAACAGAATATTCTTATTATTAAAAGAAGACAAAGATGATTACAGCAGGTGGTTTTCACCCACATTGGGTTTCCACCTTATATCTTGGTGTTCATGTGTGTTTCTTATGTGTGATGATCTGTTCTGTTTTTACTGCACCTGGTTACTGTTTTTTTGATGCACTGATCAAAGATCCACATGTGATGAATTAACTGAATCATGAGTTTGCTGGATATACACTAGTTGAATTAAACATAGTTGCGTGTACACGCGAGTTCCCTTAATTGAAGTAGCGTATATGAATCTGATTATGAAAATGAAAATTTATTGATTTGCTAATACTGATTCACCCCCCTTCTCAGTATTATTTCCAACAATTGGTATTAGAGCAGGTCCTTCAGAAGAAGCTTGATCGCTTGAAGGAAGATCCATCATCATGAGTAATCAAGAAAGAGGGGGATCCATCAGACCGCTAATATTTTACGGGCGCAACTTTGTTTATTGGAAGGTAAGAACCACAACCTATCTTCAATCTCTTGGAACAAATGTCTGGGAAATTGTGGAAGGGGGATATACATTTCCATCAACAATTCCTACAGATACGACAGGTAAAAAGCAATATGAAACCAATGCCAAGGTTGTCAATACATTATTGGGAAGTCTGTCACAATCAGAGTTTGTCAAAGTTATGCAGCTCAAATCCACCAAAGAAATATGGGACAAAATCGTTCTAAGCTACGAAGGAGACTCTCAGGTAAAACGTGCTAAACTGCAAACTCTCAGAATTCAATATGAAACTCTCAAGATGCATAATGATGAAAGTATAACTAGTTGCTTCTTACGTATAGATGAGTTGGTTAATTGCATGAAGAATTTGGGTGAAGAGATAAAGGAATTTACTTTAGTTGAAAAAGTTTTAAGATCCTTGTCTGCTAAGTTTGAATCAAAAGTATCTACCATAGAAGAAAAGCAGGATCTACAGACTATTACTATGACACAACTGCACAAAATCTTAACTGTCTTTGAGATGAGAAAAGGAGGTCCATCAAATATGAGAGAAGCCACATTTAAAGCTTTAGCAAAAGGAAAAGAAGAACTCAATGAATCAAGACATACTTTAGAAGGAGAAGAAGAAGCAAACTTTGTCAAGAACCTTCAACGGGGTTCCGGAAGATTCAAAGATAAACTACCTTTCAAATGTTTTGCTTGTGGTAGAGTTGGTCATTATGTTGCCAAATGTCCTCATAAAGATAAATATGATAAAGGGAAGGAATCTGCAAGATGGAATAGAAAACAAAGTGTAAGTAAAAAGAGCTACTATACTCATGAAGATAGCGATGGTTTATCAAATAGTGATGAAGATGAAAATAGTAATGACTATAGACTTCTGATGGCTTAAAGAGATGATGATTTTTTGGATGCTTTAGATGAAGATGACCTTTATGAAGAAATCTCTAAACTCAAAATTTGTTTAGAAGAAAAGAATATGATTATAGATACCATGACATACCAACTTGCTGAAAGAGAAAAACACAATGAAAAGCTAGAATGTGAAATTGTGGGTCTAAGAAAGGATCTTGAGAAAACAAAAGATCTCAATCTTAGATTTGCTAAAGGATCAAAAACCTTAAATGAAATTATCAAAGTGCAGTGCTCTCCTCTGATAAAGACAGGTCTTGGATATACTGAAGAAACATCTCAATCACAGAAGCCGTCAACCTCCACTAAAATCTATCTTGATGCAGCAAAGAGCAGTGAATAGTTCAAAAATCGTTAGCAAAGGCATAAAGCAGATCACCAGGTGAATTAGGTTCAATTTACTTCAAGGATGAACAAAAGCCACAATCAACCTTAGGTAAATCGTACTCGATTTGCTTCAAAGAATATCAGTAGAAACTACAATCAATAGGTTAGTAGATTCGATAATCGCAGGAACTTCTTTAATGGTCAATGTTTTTCATGTCATAATTTTGGTCACAAAGCTGCTCAATGTGTTGCATACAAAATGATTATGACTAGAGAAGCACGAAATCAAAGGAATGTGACAGGGATCAAGAAAAGTTCCTATAATAACTTTTCTCTTCTTGAAAATGAAATAGAATGCTCAATCTGTACCAACTTTGGTCATGAAGAATCTGAATGTAGGAGTAAATTTAGGCAAATAGCTCAAAAGGAGAAAAATCCATTAAATCCCAAAATATGGAGAAATAAAGAACCACAAACACAAAGATGTGGTATAGTCTTGTATGCAGAAGGATAAGAAAACCAGTGGTACATCGACTGTGGATGCTCAAAACACATGACAGGTGACAGAGAAAAACTACACTCATATAATGCCTTAGAAAAGGAAAAGAATGTCTCATTTGGAAACGACACTCCTACTATCATAAAAGGTAAAGGCTCTATTTTCTTGAAAGAAAAAGTTAAAGTTGGGAATGTTATGTATGTTGATGGCTTAAAGCATAATCTTTTGAGTGTGAGTCCAATGTGTGATCAAGGAAATGAAGTAGTGTTTCAATCAAATGGATGTGTTGTTCGTGAGCTTGATACAGGAGAAACCGTGATCAAAGGGACAAGAAATCCAAACAACCTATACATACTCAAGGGAGGACAACAATAGTGCTATCTAAGCAAAAATGATGAAAACTGGCTATGGCACAAAAGATTGGGACATCTAAGATTTTCTCAAATAAGAAAAGCATGCAGATTCCAGGTTGTTCGTGATCTTCCAAATATCAAAATCCCTGAAAATACTATATGAAAATCATGTCAATTCGGTAAGCAAACCAGATCTAAATTCACCGAAAAGGAAGGGTCAGCTATTAAGCCTCTTGAACTTGTTCATACTAATTTATGTGGCCCATCAAGGAAAAAGTCACCTCGTGGACAAGAATACTTCATATTGTTCATTGATGATTTTTCCAGAATGTGTTGGATAGGTCTTCTAAAGCATAAAGATGAAGCATTTGAAAAGTTCAAAGCCTTCAAAGCTTTGGTTGAAAATGAATCAAATCGCAAAATCAAATGCCTCAGATCTGATCAAGGAGGGGAATTTACCTCGAATGAATTCTTTGACTTCTGTGAACAACATGGAACAAAAAGGCAGTTCTTCACCATAAGGACTCCTTAGCAAAATGGAGTGGTAGAAAGGATGAACAAAACTGTTCAACAAATGGCTCGTTCTATGCTAGATGAATTTGGGACTCTTGCAACCTTATGGGGTGAAGCTGCATTCGCCGCCATCACTATTCTCAACCAAGCAAATGTTCGGGTAAGCAACACTCAAACTCCACATGAAATTTGGTATGGTAAAACTCCTACGGTAAAGTACTTCAAAGCTTTTGGAAGAAAATGTTACATCAAAAGGGCTGATGAAAAACTTGGTAAGTTTGAACCTAGAGAAGATGAAGGCATTCTTCTTGGCTACTCTTCCTGAAGTAAAGGATATAAATGTTATAACAAAAGACTTGGGAAAATTATTGAAAGTATTTATGTTGTAGTTGATGAAACATGCAAAAATCCAAAACAGATAAAAACCGAAGATCATGACAATGAAGAAGACGAGGATCATTTTCCCACGTCAAATCACACTGCTTCTGAAGAAGAAACCAATGAAGCACCAAAAGAAGAGATAATGATATAAGAAAAGACTCCGTCCAGGGATGTTCAGAAAAATCATCCAGAAACTCAAATTTTGGGGGAAAAAGGGGTAGGTGTGCAGACAAGAAGAACTATTGCCAAAATCTCAAGCTATCTAGCATTACTATCTTCCACTGAACCTCAAAATGTAAATGAAGCATGCAGAGATGAATGTTGGGTCAAGGCCATGAATGATGAACTTGAGCAAATTGAAAAAAATAATAGTTGGGAATTAGTTCCTAGACCTCATGATAAGAATATCATAGGAACTAAATGGATATTCAAAAACAAGCTGAATGAAAATGGAAAAGTTATTAGAAACAAGGCCAGACTTGTTTGCAACGGATATGCTCAACAAGAAGGTATAGATTTTTAAGAAACTTTTATACCTATTGCTAGACTTGAAGCCATAAGAATGTTTCTTGCTCTTTCTAGTTTTAAGAAATTCAAAGTATACCAAATGGATGTAAAATCTGCCTTTCTTAATGGAGACTTAGAAGAAGAAGTCTATATTGAACAACCAGAAGGATTCATTCTTGGAAATGATGCAAAACTTGTATGCAAACTCAGAAAAGCTCTTTATGGTCTAAAACAGGCTCCAAGAGCATGGTATTACCATCTTGACAAATATCTCCACCAACAAGGTTTTTCAAAGGGGTCAGTAGATAGCAATCTATATACAAAGATGAACACTGATAAATTGCTAATAATTGTTGTGTATGTTGATGATACCATTTTTGGTAGCAATGAAGAATCCATGAGTCAAAATTTTTCCTCAGTAATTCAGCAAGAATTTGAAATGTCCTTGCTAGGTGAACTCACCTACTTTCTTGGTCTACAAGTTCAGCAGAATAAAGATGGTATTTTTCTCTCACAAACCAAATATCTCAAACAGATCCTAAAAAAGTACGACATGGAATATTCTAAACCAGTATGTACCCCAATGCTAATAGGATGCAGTCTTAGCTCAAATGATGAATCAGCAGTAGTACATCAACCAACTTACAAATCCATGATTGACAGTCTGCTTTATCTAACAGGTACCCGATCGGACATCATGCATACAATGTGAATAGTTGGAAGATTCCAAGCAAATCCTAAAGAAACACACCTTCAGGTAGTCAAAAGGATTTTCAAATATCTTCAAGGAACAGATCTTAGAGATACAGATCTTACAATTCATGCATATACAGTTGTAGATTGGGCAGGACGTGTTGATGACAGAAAAAGAACTAGTGGTGGTGCATTCTATATGGGTTCTAGGTTAGTGTCTTGGTTAAGCAAGAAACGAAGTTCAATTGCATTATCTACAGCTAAAGCAGAATACGTGGCTGCTGCATCTTGCTACACACAACTACTTTGGATGATGCAAACCTTCCAAGATATTAAGATCACATGTACTCCACCCATCTCCATTCTATGTGATAATACAAATGCCATTAGTATTTCAAAGAATCCAATCATGCACTCCAAGACCAAGCACATACCCATCAAATATCATTTTCTACGTGAAAAAGTGCTTGAACAAAAGGTCAAATTGGAGTATGTTCCCTCCAAAGAACAGGTTGCTGATATATTCACTAAACCACTGCCCAGAGAGACATTTGAATATCTCAGACAAAAGCTGGGAGTAGTTGCTGCATCATCATGCTGTTAAATCTTATCTTCTTCAGAGAAAGGTGGTTGTGCGCGAGTTTCATGAAGCGTAGTCGCGTATATGTTGGTTTGTGGAAAAGCAGTGGGCCAGACTCAAGAGAAAGGGGTCTGATATGGTTCAGTGAATTATCTGCTCTGCTTGATGATGGTTACAGTCTGTTGATGACATGTGGAAATATGTTGGCATTATCTTAGAAGATCTCAGTGCAGATTTTGTTTCAGGTGGAACAGGTTCAAGGGGAGAACATGGTTGCTGGTTTGGATGCTGATTGACAGATGCTGCTGATGATAGTTGCTGATGACTATCATGGTATTGTTTAAGATATTTGGTCTCTGTTATATATATGTCATGTATATATTTTAATGTAACGGTCATGAAAAAGACCTATTTTGTAACCCCACTATGCATGGGATGGATGATGTAATGTTTCTTTTTTTTGACATGTATAAAAAATTGATATATCCCCACTTGGTTGGGTGGATGAGTCAAAATTGGTATATCCCCACTTGGTTGAGAGATGGATGTATGCATGAGTCATTGGTGATAGGAAGGTCATTTGTGATGCATGTATAGAGTCATGTTCCTCTTTTAGAACATCTTTTTGCAGACTTTGCTTATGCTTAGGGGGAGCATGGACTCGATCAGGGGAGCTTAATTAGCACACTTCAACATATCAGAAAATTCAACATTCACTCAAGGGGAGCATGACCCTTTGCCCTTGATGTCAAAGGGGGAGAATAACTTGGTGTGGTTGTTGTTGCCATCAAGTCCAAAGGGGGAGATTGTTGGCATTATGATGTATGTGTTGTACTTGATGGCAACCCACTTGTAGCAGAACAACTCACTTGTATATGGTAACTAGATGAATCAACAAAAGAGATATCAGATGTGACAGAATGCATGACAAGTAGTGTTTACAGATGTGACAAAATGCAGGGCAGATACAAGGAATCAGTTCAGAAAGCAACTCACTCAGATGAAAGATCACAGTATACGAGGAAAACAACAAAGAATGACAGATCAGTCTTCACATAATGAAGAAAGAGAGGTATACACAGGTTCACCATTGACCAAGCCGCGTATACACGCGAGTTAACATAACAAAAGAAGCGTATAATGTACACACGCACTTTCACAGAAAGGAAAGCGCGTATATCTTGGAAAACTAAGTTTTGGTCCGAAGTATTTGGTCCATGGTATTTTGATCCATGGTATTGGTCCATGGTATTTGATCCGAGGTATCGACCCTAAGTATTTGATCCAAGGTATTGGTCCTAAGTGGTTTTGGTCCATGGTATTGAGAAAGGCCTAAAACTATAAAAGGAGGCGAAGATCATTAGGCCAAGGCACTCAAGTATTGAATATCTGACGAAGAGTGAGATCTAGTATGCAGGTTATTGGGTTATGGTGCATTGCTAGATCTGAACCAAGGAGGAGCCTCAGTAGTTGATGGAGAATAAGATCTAATGATGGATTGGGATCTTAAGGCGTAAAGTGAAATATCATTATGTGTTTTTGCTCATGAGTATTCTAGATTTGAATACTGACGCATATATTATTCTATAAATGATATGATCTGGGTATAACCGAAGTCTTGTATAGCTGCAAAATTATGAATTAATATTTACAGATGTATACGCTGGTTGGCTTTGAGGAAAGCGCGTATACACGCATGTTCGACACAAGAAAGTAGCGTATGCCTTATAATCTATGTTTAATTTGTTGCTTGTTGTTGTTGCAGTATTCTGGGTTCTGGATTGAGTTTTGGTTACTGTATTCTGGTGACAACATTATGAAAGATTAGATTGATGGGTTGTAAAAGTCATTAATTGACTTGGTTGTGGTTAGTTCAATAGGAGATTGGTTGATGCAGATATATTTGATGATTGAATGATGTTGTTGATGGATCCAATCTTAAAATTTATGAAAAGTGGTCCCTTGAAGAAAGGAGAAGGTTGCAGCCTTCTGTAGGCCAACACCTACGTACTAGTAAACATATCAGCTAGTACAAGAGCTAGGGGGTTGTAGCTCCCTTCCAGTAGAAGCTGGAGAACGAGAGAAGGTTGTAGCCTTCTACAGGTAGAAGCCTACGTACTGGTATAAGGCTGCACTAGTACAAAAATTGTAAACATAATATTCTTTTTATTAAAAGAAGACAAAGACGATTGCAGCAGGTGGTTTTCATCCACATTGGGTTTCCACCTTATATCTTGGTGTTCATGTGTGTTTCTTATGTGTCATGCTCTGTTTTGTTTTTACTGCACTTGGTTACTATTTTTCTGATGCACTGATTAAAGATCCACATGTGATGAATTAATTGAATCATGCGTTTGCTAGATATACGCTAGTTGCATTAAACACAGTTGCGTGTACACGCGAGTTCCCTTAACTGAAGTAGCGTATATGAATCTGATTATGAAAATGAAAAATTATTGATTTGCTAATACTAATTCACCCCCCTCTCAATATTATTTCCAACAAGCTCCACGTGGATGGTAGCGCCATCCATTGATGGGACTGTAATTGCCAACAACTGGATTGAAAGAACCATGATGTTGAAAATAACAACAAAAAATGATAAAAATAGAATCCAGAAATTCCAAATTTTAATTTTTCCTTGACTTAAAATTGTGAATTAAAATCGAATTTAGTCTCACGAGCTACTTGGAAATAATTAATTAAGTTATTTTGACTTAATTAGTTGGAGAAATTCAAGTTCGAAGTATTTCTGCAGTCATGCAAGAGTTATCCCTTAAATTAAGGAGATAAGCATTAACTTTTTTATTTTTTTTTTGCTGTGGTTCACGGACACCCTGGTCAACGGATGGTGCTACGTCCACGGAAAAATCTAGGCTGATCAACCCCGAAGGGAATCTAGCCCTGCAGCCCATTAGCAAGGCCTAACCCCAAGGGCTTCAGGGAGATTGGACCCTGTGATCTCCCGATGGCGAGGCACTGATTTTGACCAACTGAGCTAATCCTTGGGGCTTAAGCCTTAAATTCAGGAGATAAGATTAAGTTATATTTGAGTTGTAATTAGTTAACTCAGTTTACTGAGTTAAGTCCAGTTAAATTAGTTCCAAATTGTTTGAGGAACTAATTGTGAGTTATCCTTCAGTTGATGCATGCATGCACTAAACTAGTGTACTCTAGACAACTGAAGATTCCCTCATCAGTAACTCATGCATGTCTACTCTGAGAAAGACCCAGTTGAGATTAAAGGCAAGGACAATGTACTATTAGTTGCATGTATTTTCCTATAAAGAAAACCCATGCATGCAGAAGGATAATTCCTTGAGGATTGCACAATTCTGACAAGGTGTGAGATCATTTTTCCACTTGGTTGGAGGAGATCATCCGAGAGGAAAAACACAAGAACATAGGAGCTTGGAGGGCATAGAGGAAGGCTTGAGAGAAGCTAGGATCGCCTGTGAGCATATGTGAGGATTGTACTGAGAGCTGGCTAGCTGTGAGAGCTAAGGCTTTGTATGATTCCTTTGTATTTCCACCTTGTATGATAATACAAATAGTGGGGTTTTTAGCTGAGGCTTTCTCCGAAGTATTTTCATGTGTATTGTGCATTAATTCTTCTTCTTTTGGTTATATGTGTTCAACTTGATCTTTAAGTTTCCACAAAGCACTTTGATAGTAGAAGTAGGTTATAGTATTATGCTTTGATTTATATTGCATTATCGGGTTAACCTACAACATATTTTCTACAGAGCTAGATTTGTAGAGAATTTGCAGAATTTCTACACATGAAAATATCATAACGTTAATATATCCTTGCTTAAAAGTTCATGTGGGCTTGTTGCAACTAAATAAATATAATTATACCACATGTAGAACAATAAATATGAGTGTTAAAACATATATGTGCCTCATATGTCGTGTCTATGCAATAAATGGTGAATATATATATATACATAAGGTGGTTATGACATGCCTTCGAAAGGACGATGTGTGTAGACATAAGCATTATAGTGGTTAATGTATAATGTGGAACAATGCAAATTATGATCACTGAGTTGTGAAGGTGTTAAATAATAAATTTAAATCAAAGACCAAAGTATGTGTAAATTTATCCAAAAGGAAGCAATTCAAATGACTCTAATGATACAGTATGACAATGTTAGCAATGATAACAATGAGAAAAAGAGTAAGCCAATAAATTAAGCCAATAAATTATCTAATGGGACTAATTGGAACCTCACTTGAAGTAAGCCATTATATGCCGTAGAGGGAAAATAAAATTGGAGTTTGGAAAACCAATGTTGCTTGAAGTTTAAGGTTGAGATGGCAATTATAATCTTAAAAGGAAAAAAATAATTTACCTTTATGCCAAGGTTTTTACATGTCAAATAATTTTTTTTACATGTCAAATAAAAAAATTAAATTCCTTATGAATTATTTGGAGATGTGACATATGGTATCAGAGCAAAGGTTTCAACACTAAGAATTTTAGCTAATTATGTTATTAACTAATTTGTTGATGTTATGCACACAAAAAAGAGAAGAAAATCAAAAGCATAAATTCCTTGATAGTGCACCAATGGATGATTCGCAAGGAAGAACTCATGTCGGTGAGATGAAATCTATGTACATTTGGGGCAATAGACAAAATCACCCAACAAAGAGTTAATGGAGATGATGAGAAGCCCGTAGGCAGAATTGATAAATTTAAAAGCGAGTCATGATCAAATTTTGAAGGCTAGTGCAAAACATGAGTTAGTCATAAAAAATATAATAGAAAAGTCAAAACCCAAGACAATGGAGACAATGAGAGACAAATAGAACCGTGGCGAGACCTCAAAAAGGAAAACAACATAAAAAAAGGAAAACAACATAAAAAGGGATAGAAATCCAAGAAGAATTGTTGGAAGGCTGAGAGGAACGTAGTTACTCAAAAATGCAACCCAAATCAGAGAAAAAACCTAAGGTGGAACTGCAAGGGGATTTTAGAAAGATCTGACCCCTAACTTTTGATGGGGAAAAGGAAGAGGCTGATGAAGCCTGGATGTTCAACATTAATAAGTATTTTCAAGTATATGACTATTCCAATAAGTTAAAGGCCAAGCTAGCCACCTATCAGTTGCAAGGAAATACTTCCCTATGGTGGGAAGAGATGAGAATAATACATAATTTTGAAGGAAAAATGGTTGATTGGGAGGAGTTTGATTGATTATTTAAAGAATTTTTTTTGACAGAACAATAGTTTGATAACGGAGCCAAGGAATTCCATGAGTTGAGATTGGGAAAAATGACCGTGGAAGAGCTCGTTAGTAAATTTACCCATTTATTACGTTATGTTCCTTATCTCAAAGATGAAAAAGCAAAGATACACTGGTTCTTGGGTTACATTCCGCTTTCATTTAAGGAGGGGATTGAGTACAATAACCCAAAAACTGTGGACGTAGTGATTAGGAAGGCCTAGATATGCTACTAACAGAACAAGCAAAAAAAATAAAAATCTAAAATCATGGTCAAATAAAAAGAGAGATAGAGTGACTCAAGGAGGAAAAAGGGGCAATTTTGGGTCATTTAAATAGCTAGGGAAAAATCGTCATAACCAAAATTGGAATAAAAACAACAGTAAGGTTGCAAAAACATAAAGTCAACCCCAAGATGGGTCTAAAAAAATGAGGTTGCTAAGGGAGGAAAGAATAAGGAGAAGTAGCCTTTAAAGTGACAAGGTTGTGGAGAAACTCACCTATTGTGAAATTTCCCTTACAACACTTAGTCTGTGAAAAATTTACAACACCTTTAGGAATCCTCTATAGTCAATGACATGGCTAGGAATGTATTGCGAATTAACACAACATTGGATGGATGCCAAGAAGAGTATCAATCCACAATGGTGGAAACTGAAGGTACCCTTTTTAACCATTCTATTTATGTATTAATTTACCCAGGTGCTAGCCTGAGTTACATTAGCCTCCAAGTGGTAGAAAAGTTAAATTAAGGTATAAAAAATATAAGAATGTCTGATTGGTTCAATTGGACGTGAAAACAAAGAGGAAGGTTGCAAACTGGATAAAAGAGTGTCCAATGTCCCTAAATGGGATTCATACTTCTTTAGATCTAAATATTATACTGCTAAGTTCCTATGATATTTTAATATGCATGGATTGGATAGAGAAACAATGAACAAATGTAATCTGCCTAGAAAAAATGTCACCTATACAACTAGAAATGGAGAAGTGCAAGTTGTGAGGGGCATACCTAGACTTGTGTTTGTGTGACAAATATCTGTGTTACTGCTGAAAAGAGCTGCAAGAAAGGGATGCCAACTTTTTTCCATCTAAGTGGAGGATCACTCCTCGAACAAGAAAAACAAATATGTAAATGAATTAGATATTATCCAAGATTATCTGGATGTGTTTATGGACGAAATTCACAGACTTCCCCCAAAAAAGGAAATAGACTTTTCCATAGAATTAATACCAGGAGTAGGACCATTTTCAAAGGTTCCTTATTGGATGAGTGTGCTTGAGCTGATGGAAATCAAGATATAATTGTAGGAAATGATTAACAAAGGTTATATTCGACCGAGTGTCACTACCATTGGGTGCACCAATCCTTTTCTTCAAAAAGAAAGATGGGGGTTTATAACTTTGTATAGAATAACAATAGTTAAATGAGCTGATTGTCAAGAATAAGTACACCCCTTTCCAAGAATACATGATTTATTCGATCCAGTGAGAGGGGAAACCATTTTTTAAAAATAAACCTCAAATCTAGATACCACTAGCTGAGGATCAAAGAAGAGAATATATAAAAAAACAATCTTTCACACAAGGTATGTGAATTATGAGTTTACTCTGTTACCATTTGAGCTCACTAATTCCCTTGCTACATTCATGTGCTTGATGAATAGTGTATTTAGTAAGTTTCAAGATAATTTGTGCTAATTTTATAGAAAAAATATTAATTTATTCAGAAACCTGAGAGGAACATAAACAACACTTTGAAATATTGTTTTAGACCCTACGTGAGCATCAATTATATGCCAAATTTAGAAAATGTGAATTCTTCCAAGATAAAATTCAATACCTTGGACATGTTATTTCAGGAGAAGGTATAATGGTGGACCTAGAGAAAGTGAGGGCCATTCTTGATTGGCTTGTCCCAAAAGACGTAACATGTATAAGATCCTTTATGGGAATTATTGGATATTACCACAGACTTATATAAGGGTTTTCTAAGATAGCACATCCCATAACTTTTTTTTCAGAAGATGGATGTGAAATTAGTGTGGACACAATGGTGCCAAGAAATTTTTGAAAAATTAAAACATCTTCTAATAGTAGCACCCCCCATCCTGAAAATAACAAATCTGAATATAGAATACGTTGTATTGTGTAAATGCTTGTTTAGAAGGCCTTGAGGGATTTCTAATGCAGGAGGGGCACATAATAGCCAGTGAGTGACGAAAGTTGAAAGAGAACTAAATTAACTATGTAGCCTATGATTTAGAGTTGGCAACAATTATCCATGCATTAATGATGTGGAGGAATTACCTAACTGGAAAAAAAATTCACTTTGATTACGATCACATAAGCCAGAAATACTTTTTTAGACAACTCACAATGAGCACTATACGAGGTCGATGGGTGGAGTTCTTAAGTGATTATGATTTTGAAATTAAGCACATAAAAGGAAAGCAAAACAAAGTGGTGTATGCATTGAGTCACATCCTAAAACATTTATGTGTGGTAGCAGTGGGTAGAAGTGACAAATTTTTTGCTGAAAAAGTAAAAGCAACAACTTAAACTATCAAGATTATAACCTAATCTGCAATAATTTAAGGGCTAAAACTGAGAAAAAAGAATAATTAGAGTATGCAATTAGTGACGAAGTACTTCAGGTATATAAAATAAGACTTTACAATCCAAACAATGAAGAAATTAAGAGTTCAATTCTAAAAAAATATCATAAAAATCCATATGCAACACACCCTGGATATAAAAAATGATTTCTTCACTAAAGGAGTTTTTTTGGCTTGGAATGAAGAGGGATATCACATAATAATTAGTTAGATTTTCAGAGTGCTAGCTGGGGAACATAAAGCATAAGCACCAAACAAGATTGTTGAAACCTCTAACCATACTTGAATGGAAATGGGAAGTGATAACACTAGACTTCATAACCGGATTACCTAGGACTTGGAAGCAACATGATTCAATTACGGTGGTGGTGGATGAATTATTGAAAGCTTCTCACTTTGTTCCAGTATAATCCACTTACAAGACTTCGTGAGTGGCAAAAGTTTTCATGAAAGATATTTTCTGACCTCATGGAATACCAAAGACAATAATATCATATACGGATGCAAAGTTTACCTCAAACTTTTGGAAAACCATATTTGTGGGGAAGGGTACTTAATTGAATTTCAATACCGCTTATCACCTCAAACTGATGGACAAACAAAAAGAGTTTGAAAGTCCCTATTATTTATAAATGAATATTAGATAAGTACTTTCATATAGAGGTAAGTAGAGTTCTCGGATTAATTAAATACCGACATAGTAAACTAGTATGATTTGCTGTATTTCTGACATTGTGGTTGCAAGTTTGTTAGGAAAGATGAACATGTAAGAAAAACTAGATAACTTGGGATGTAAACGAAAAATAAATGAAAGGAGGAATTGGAATACTTAGAACAATAAGAGAAATTAAATTTTACAGTGATAAATGAAATTGGTTACAAGGGAACCATACTCAGACTGGTGCTTATAAGAAAAGTCGAAACTGTAGTACAAAGTAAAATTTTGTTGTCACGTGAAGAGTTTTTTTATTATTATTATAAAGAAAACATTGTTTGACTTGAATCAATACTTAAGATATAACAAGCTATTAAATAATGTATGGTGAGATGGGATTTTAATCCAGGTTGAACTCTGAAAAACCCTCGAAAAAATGTGATTCCACTAGGGTTTTCAAGGGTTCAGGAAGATAGGTCTAAGGGAACAAGCCATGGTTTCCCGATTATAGGTAACCTTGGAGCCCCGTACTATCAGACTATATATATATATATTATATATATATATAATATATATATATATATTATATATATATATATATATATATATAGATAGATAGCTAGAGTACTTTACCTTTACATTATTTCTATGGGTAAAGAAACTACACATAATTTATATGTCTAAGAAATATAAGTATAAGCAGTATCGAACATTGTAATTGTGCATGCTATGTAAACAAAAGCAAAAGAAAATAGTTATCTAGTATTCATAAATGGATAAAAGTATTTGTTTAAGTCACGGAAAGAATTAAATCAATGTTGCCTCTTTACATGTTACAAAGGAACCCATAATCCACCTCTTCAAATTACAATGAAATAAACCAGTTCGTAAGCAAATAACTGGAAGGATTATTCATTAGAAAGACAAGGCCACGGGGGCCTAAATACTAATTTCTTAACCATACACCAAGATTTATCATTAAATTAACAAAAGAATATTATAAAATTCCATGTAAGTAAATGTGTCCAAAAGAATGTTATAACAACTTGTTATAACAAACCCTAACCTCGACAGGGTTATAATACAAAATAATGATAATACACAAGAATTTATGATTTTTATTTTTATTTTTATT
>APFE030047145.1:1869-12804 GCA_000404065.3 Pinus taeda | reverse complement strand
AGAGAGAAAAAACATCATAGTATTATATTGAGTCAATATAAAAATTGAGATGGTACATAAGGGCTCAAAAATAACCAGCATACTAACATATATGAGACAAAAACCCTGTAAGAATAAGACTTCCCAAAAGATATGGAAGCTAACAGCATCAATCCATAATCACAACTAACAATCTTTAAATAAAAGAGCATCAAATGACTAGACACATATTACAAAAAGAAATAGTGGTTAAGGACAAAATGGAACAAACCGTAGCCATATTTTTCATTTACTGTATAAAAATTTACAACCTTAACTTTAATCATAGTTATCTAGGGAAGAATTAAGAGAGTCATAATCCATAAATACGCCTTGCCGCACCAGTGTGGAGGCCATGGCTTCCTTCCATGCAATCCACACTGCCCATCTAGAGCATAGATAATTCCAACTAAAACAAGCTCCACGTGGATGGTAGGGCCCTCCATTGATGCGACTGGAATTGCCAACAACTGGATCGAAAGATACAAAACCATGAAAATATCATAACATTAATATATCCTTGGTTAAAAATTCATGCACGCTCGTTGCAACTAAATAAATATAATTATACCACATGTAGAATGGGAATCTGAATGTTAAAAGATATATGTGCCTCATATGCCGTGCCCATGCAATAAATGGTGAACGTATATATCCATAAGGTGGTTATGACGTGTTCAAAAGACAATGTGTGTAGATATAAGCACTGGAGTGGTTAATGTATAATGTGGAACAATGCAAGCTATGATCGCCAAGTTGTGAAGGTGCGAGAAAAAGAGCAAACCAATATATTATCTAATAGGAAGTAAGCCATTATATTTCTTAGAGGGAAAAGGAAAAGAAAAATGAAGGTGTGAAAAAAAGATCAATAGGAAGTAAGCCATTATATTTCTTAGAGGGAAAAGGAAAAGAAAAATGAAGGTGTGAAAAAAAGATCAAACCAATACATTATCTAATAGGAAGTAAGTCATTATATTTCTTAGAGGAAAAAGGAAAAGAAAAATGGAAGTAAGTCATTATATTTCTTAGAGGGAAAAGGAAAAGAAAAATGAAGGTGTGAAAAAAAGATCAAACCAATACATTATCTAATAGGAAGTAAGTCATTATATTTCTTAGAGGGAAAAGGAAAAGAAAAATGAAGGTGTGAGAAAAAGATCAAACCAATACATTATTTAATAGGAAGTAAGCCATTATATCCTTTAGAGGGAAAAGAAAAATGGAGTTTTGAAAACCAATGTTTGTGAAGGTGTGAGAAAAAGAGCAAACCAATACATTATCTAATTGTAACCTGGTTGGAAGTAAGCCCTTATATGCCTTAGAGGGATCACAAAAGAGCAAACCAATACATTATCTAATTGTAAATTATCTAATAGGAAGTAAACCATTATATCCTTTAGAGGGAAAAGAAAAATGGAGTTTTGAAAACCAATGTTTGTGAAGGTGTGAGAAAAAGAGCAAACCAATACATTATCTAATTGTAACCTGGTTGGAAGTAAGCCCTTATATGCCTTAGAGGGATCACAAAAGAGCAAACCAATACATTATCTAATTGTAAAGGTGTGAGAAAAAGAGCAAACCAATACATATTCTAATAGGAATAATACATTATCTAATAGGAATAATTGTAACCTGGTTGGAAGTAAGCCATTATATCCCTTAGAGGGAAAAGAAAAATGGAGTTTGGAAAACCAATGTTTGTGAAGGTGTGAGAAAAAGAGCAAACCAATACATTATCTGATTGTAACCTGGTTGGAAGTAAGCCATTATATGCCTTAGAGGGATCACAAAAGAGCAAACCAATACATTATCTAATTGTAACCTGGTTGGAAGTAAGCCATTATATGCCTCAGAGGGAAAAGAGTAACCTGGTTGGAAGTAAGCCATTATATGCCTTAGAGGGAAAAGAGTAACATGGTTGGAAGTAAGCCATTATATGCCTTAGAGGGAAAAGAGATAATGTAACCTGGTTGGAAGTAAGCCATTATATGCCTTAGAGGGAAAAGAAAAATGGAGTTTGGAAAACCAATATTTGTGAAGGTGTGAGAAAAAGAGCATACCAATACATTATCTAATAGGAATAATTGTAACCTGGTTGGAAGTAAGCCATTATATGCCTTAGAGGGAAAAGAGATCATGTAACCTGGTTGGAAGTAAGCCATTATATGCCTTAGAGGGAAAAGAAAAATGGAGTTTGGAAAACCAATGTTTGTGAAGGTGTGAGAAAAAGAGCAAACCAATACATTATCTAATAGGAATAATTGTAACCTGGTTGGAAGTAAGCCATTATATGCCTTAGAGGGAAAAGAAAAATGGAGTTTGGAAAATCAATGTTTGAAGTTTAATATTGAGATGATAATTAGACACTTTAAAGGAAAAAAATTACTTACCTCTATGCCAAGGTTTTTACATGTCAAATAAAAAAAAAATAACATGTCCAAGGTTTTTACATGTCAAAAAAAAAAAAAAAAAACATGTCCTTATGAATTATTTGGAGATGTGATAATTATTTTACTTATTATACCCTATTCTCATAAAAAGAAAAATGAAAAATCATGGATGGCCATTTGATCTTTATTTCTTCAACTTGAGGGGCCTTAGAGGGAAAAGAAAAATGGATTTTGGAAAACCAATGTTGAAGTTTAATATTGAGATGAAAATTAGACTCTTAAAAGGAAAAAAAATATTTCCCTTTATGCCAAGGTTTTTACATATCAAATAAAAAAAATAGCGTGTCTTTATGAATTACTTGGAGATGTGATAATTATTTTACTTATTATACCCTATTCTCATAAAAAGAAAAATGAAAAATCATGGATGGCCATTTGATTTTTCTTTCTTCGACTTGAGGATTTTAGGGTATTTCAAATGGAAAAACACCAATTAATTTAATATAATAATAATAATAAAATAACACTGTTTTGCAATACATTTTCCACTTAACATTACTCTAGGAATTTGGGTTGACTTTCTTAAGGAATTTTGTCCAAATTTTTGTAGAAACTTTCATAAGGGTTATTTTTAATGAACATTCCTACAAAGTCACCTATAAAGGTTCTGTTGTAATGTCATACAAAAATACTATCAAAATATCATATAACACATCTAATCTCATATGTTATCTAAAACATGTGGATTTCATATAAAATTATGGTCAAAATTTTGGGCTTTTGGCAATATTGATTTTTGTTTTGATCCCTTCTATTATGAAGTACAATATGGAAGAAAGTTATATTTTTTCTTGTAGTATATAAGGCTTATTGTTAGGTCCCTATAGTACTAGTGTATCCCCCTTATTGTTATTGTTAGTGTAGCCCCCTATTATTATTGTTAGTGTCCATGTATCCCCCATATTGTTATTGTTGTGCCCCATGAAATCCTCCTATTGTTATTGTTGTGCCCCATGAAATCCTCCTATTGTTATTGTTGTGCCCTTACATTATTATTTTTATGTAGGTACTGATTATATTATGACCCCTTAGACTCCTATATATACCAAGGAGGTCTTATCATTTGAATCATCCAATGATTTTTCATTTATGTAATGTAAAGGCGATTTCCCCCTCGAACTCGAAGAGGATAATTTTAAGGCATTGATCTATCTTTTCTTTTGTTTTTTGAGCTAGTTGCATAACATTTCGTATCAGAGCTTTGAATTCTAGGGTTTCACTACTTCAAACAAGACATCTTGGAATTTTAACTATAACTTTTTTCTACGAAGATTCAGAACTTGAAATTTCGACCACGCAAAGCCGAAATCGTAAAGAACATCGTGTAAAACTTTCAGACCTTGGTTCACTATAGTTTTTGAGATATGGTTCGAAGAATTTAGGGTTTTTGCATGCTTTAGAATTCAGTCTCAAATAGGTGACCTAGGGAAAATTGTCATAACTTCCTATTCAAGCATCAAATTTGGATTTCGTAAAAAGTGACTGAAATTGAATGAAATTTAGTTTCTTTTTATTAATTTTAAAGTCAGAGCCTTAAATAGTGACACATGGCATCCCATACAAGTTCGCTCTACTGAACAAGTCCATAATTAGGTCATCGTGAGAGAATTGGCATAACTTTATATTGAAGAATCCAAAATTGGTTTGACTTGTGGAATTAGAAAAAAGACTCAGAGGGCTACCACAGGACAAAATTTTAGATCTTAGCAGGCCTAAATTACAAAGATACAATAGTTTCAAGATCAGGCTCCTAAAAGCAAGAAAAAAGTGTGTATTTTTTGTTTTGTTTTAAAAATCAGTTTGAAGTGATTCAAAGGGCATATTGAAGCATATATATCATTGTTTGATTCAAAAATGCCTCGAAACAAAGACATGGGTACACCTAGTAAGAAACCAGAAATATATACTATGACACATGAAGAAGAGGAAGAAATGCAACATGATATATCAAAATTATGCAACCAAGTGCAACAAATTTCGCTCTCCTAAAGAGTAACAAAAAATGAAATGGAAGCTCATATGGATGGTTTGAAGAATGGTTTAAAAGAAGACATGGAAGGTTTGGAGGGTGGATTAAAAGAAAACATGGAATGTTTGAAGGATGGATTAAAAGTAGACATGGAAGCTAAGATGGATGGTTTAAAAGCAAGTGTGGAAGGTTTGAGAAACTTACTACAAGAAATACTTCTTAATGGTGATGAAGCATAAAAACTGATAGCTTGAAGACTTGAATGTAAAAATACACAAGAGGTATTTGTAATAATGATTTATTGATATATAAAAATGTATAAGTGATGAATGTTTACAATGAGGACCCGCCTATATATACCTAAGCAGGTGTCCTTTCATGACTTTTCACTTAACTTAATGACTATTTAACATAACTAATATTTGATTATTTAATATTTACATTAATTTTATTTATGTCACTTGTTATGAATTATATTCATAACATAGCCCTTTCCTTCAGAAGCCTTGTCCTTAAAACTTTAATGCTGTCGATTTTATTCTCTTAGTGTTTGTTGTCCCAATGTATATAATCTGGGCATCTTTTCATCATGTAGCTCATCAATAATATTCCTTGGATTTTTTTTTAATAATAATTTTTTTAATAAATAATTTTATTTTCTTTTGTTATTATATATTAGTATATATATATATATATATATAATATATTATATATATAATATAATATATATATATATATATATTATACAACTTTATATGTCTATTACCTTATAAGTATTTCCAGCTTACTACATTACTGAATTTACATCACCGAATCGACAACAGTCACGATGCTTCGTTGACCATTTGACGCATTCGTGACAACTATCCAAACAAGGGAGCACGAGCCTGAACAAACATTCAGTGTGTAACATGCATACATTGTAGCAAGTTCTAAGGTGTCTAGTTTGCTAACAACACATTGTTAACTAAACCAGATGGGAAGTGAGGCATGAAAAATAAGGTGGGGCTCTCCATTGATCGTTTCCCATATTCATTAACAGATAGAAAAGTGTAGTTCAAGGAATTGATAGCTTTTTGCTGCATAGGAGGCACCAATGGATTATACACCACGATATCCCTCACCCATGGGAATTTGTCTCTTAATAAAATAGCAAATGCTAACTGCGTGTGGCAAACTTCCACTAGTCTTGGGAACCCGGGTACACGCTCCATCCCTCCAATGCCATAGAGAACCAGTTGTAATTGTGAATGTTGTGGACCTGTGGCTATCACCCTTTTTATTTGTTCAACCAATTTAGGGTGTTGCATCTGTCACTTAAAATATCGGAAGAAGGAATATTTCTCTAATGTTTCCACAACCAAATGTACTTTGGCTACTATGTCTTCAATTCTTTTATTATTTTCTATTTCTAGACCAGAGGCAGAGGTATTCTCCATAATTGCCTATTGTACTTTGGCTAATATGTCTTGAATTCTTGTTCTACTAGGTGTTTTATTATCTTCTGTTTCTACAATAGAGGCAAAGGTATTCTCGGTAATTTCCAATCTAGAGGTACTCTTCCCCATCTTACGGATTAATCAGGAAAACAACGGGGTCATTGAATAAAACTCAAGAGTTAGAAATTCTTCAGTATATAGAATAACGTCAGAGCAATGAAAATGTGGAGTTAGAATGCTTGAAGGGTTGTCATTAGGGTTTTCAATGTCATTATCATTTAATACCTTTGAACTTTGAGGGATCTCCCCCTGATGCAAGATAAAAGGAGGGAATGGTTCAAACACAACATGATAGTCATTTGCCGCAACTGACGTGAGGAAAATTTCTAAATCGATCAATTCCAATGGCATTTGGATCAGCTCTTGCAGTACCTAAGCTCCTAGCCCTAAAACTTCGAAGATGAACAAGCATAATTCGTCAGCACAACTACACAACCTAGAGACAGTGAATGGGAGCCCTTTGTGGCAAACAATACAACGCTTAAACAATGAGGCAAAATGACTTCTAGTGAGTTCAACCTCAAACCTAACACACCATTCACTATGTGCAGATGAATACACCTTACACCACCTAAGAATGTCATCTTTTATCTTCTCATCGCTGCCAGGTACTTCGATCAAGCGGGATCGAGATGCATCACATTTTTTATTTGCATCCTCTATAAGTTGCTCTAAATAGTCGTTTCTTTGTTTGCCTTCTCTGACGGCCATGGAATACCCATCATCACCATCTATGGATTCATTTATTCCATTGGTTCTCTCTGCATCCACACCTTTTTCTCCATTATAAAAAACAACCAATCCCAATTTGCATTTACTATTAGAACTCACCACATTTTCTGAAGATATGATATTTTGATTAGAGTTCTGTAACTTTGTTAGGTCAATAAAATCTTGTTGTTTTCCTCTTTCAAATGAAAATATTTCATTTATGAAATGTACACTTCTTTGACTGTTCTGAGAACTAACCATTTTAGGTACCTTTTGTTTGTGATTCCCTAAAGTCTGACCCTGCTTGAGATCTGGAAACCTCTCTCCATCCGGGCTCAAGTAATTTGCAAAGATTGTCAGATTTGAGGTTATTGTTTCTGGCGCCTCACTCTCTGTGTTAGCCACACTTAGAGACCTCACAATCCTGTCTTCTAGCAGACACATGGGGCATTAACGAATTTAGGCTTCTGTGATCCATATCAATTTTGAGAAGAATCTTCAGCAAAAAATCACATAGAGATATTTTAGTCGACGGGTTTCGAACCAACTAGTGTGGTTCATCGTCAAGATGTGTTGAATGAGCAAAACTTGTTATGCAATATAAATAGATCAGGCAGAATATCCCACGACTAAATTTCCAGATCAGGTAACGACCAAAAAAATAACAACTAGATTTGACCAGGAAATGGCTAGCTAGACTCTGAAGAGCATAATTGACTAAATAAGCAAAATCAGTTATTAATTTCCTTATAAACATAAATGGATAATTTTATAATTATAAATATACGTTAGAGAAAAGCAAGTTAATATATTATAATCATAAAATAATTCAAGTAATAGAAATTAGTTAATTATATTTTAAATCAAATATAAGTTAAAGGGATATTTAATTCTTAATTTAAATTAAGTAAAATAAATTAATTAGTTATTAATTAGTTTATAAATAAAGTTAAAATAGAATAATCTATAAATAGTTAACTCTATTTTAATTATAAGCCGAAAGGACATATGTTTATGAATATATATTAAAATAAATGGATTAGTTTGGAATTCAAAGTCAGAGAGTAACCCTATATAAAAATATTAGAGAAATTACAATATTAATTAATAGATTATTAAGGGGTTAAAAAATCAAAGAGTTTAAATAAATAATTTTAGCGAATTCAAAAAAAATTAAAATAAATACATAAATAAATAAAAATTAATTAAATAATAAATAAATAAATAAAATTAAAATAAAATTAAAATAAAATCAAAGAAGTAAATAAATAAATCAAATAAAAATAAAAATAAATAATAAAAAACACAATAAAATCAAATCAAATAAAAATAAAAATAAAAATGTTAATTTTAATTTGAGAATCTTCTGCAACACTCTCATCCAAATCAAGATTAGTTTCATCGTAATCATTGTCTTGTTCTAGATCATCCTCATTCACATCAAGATCATCTTTATCTGAATCCTCATCTTGATCTGTATAAGCTTCATTGGAATCATCATCATCTTGATCTATATAAGCTTCATTGGATTCATCATCTAGATCATTTTTCATATTATTGATTTCCTTTTGACATGCTTTAACTTCTGCATATGATTTTTCTAAACGCTGAAATGCTTCTTGAATTTCACTAAACTGCTTAACATATTCAGGACGTGAAGACTTGAATGTAGAAATACACAAGAGGTATTTGTAATAATAATTTATTAATATATATAAAATGTATAAGTGATGAATGTTTACAATGGGGACCCGCCTATATATACCTAAGCAGGTGTCCTTTCATGACTGGGAATCTCTTTTAGACATGCCTTTTCACTTAACTTAATGGCTATTTAACATAACTAATATTTGATTATTTAATATTTAGATTAATTTTATTTATGTCATTTGTTATGAATTATATTCATAACAGGTGAAAAACTATTCCATGAAACTCATGATGATAACAAAAGGAATGCTAATCATGATTTTAGAGACTCTAAATTTGGACTGAAGACCAACCACATTCCAAAGATCGATATGAGGACGTGTTGATGGTGTTGGACGTGCCAACATTCAGAGTATCTCCTCGATATGAAGTCTAAATTAGACCTTACACAATTTGGTGTAGGAGTCCCATCCAGAATATAGTCTGGTTTCCGATGCAGTGATTGTTAATGATATGCTTTGGCTACAAATAGGTATAGAGTGATGTATGGTGACTTTGGTGAGAGAAAGTGTGTGACCCTATGGAAAGTCAAGTGCGATGCATGAAGGTTCCAACACACGAAAGGGAAGTAAGTGAGCCCCTTAGAAGCTTGTAGTAGCACGCAACTTGAAAGGAACACACGAGCATAAATGACATCACAAGATAATATGCGAAACAATTCACAAATTAACAATGATGAATAATACAACAACAAGATTCATACCAATGCAAATGAAAATAGTTCATAAACATAAGTGTAAGTTAAATAACATACATTGAAAATACAAGAAAAATAGTCCTACTATATTCACAACATATGCATGAAAACGTGCCAGCTCTAAGATTTTATTAAAGTGAAAGTTCCAATCATACATACACCATTGACCAACCACTAGCACCAATAATGGAACATGAAGTCAACATCACTTGGTCCTCCAAAGAAATATACTCCCTCTATGCTACGAAGAACCCAAGGCTCTCACAAAACTCCCAAGCTTCGGATTCTAAGCCTAAGCCTAAGCCTAACAAAAAGCTTGGCCCCCAAAATCCTTTTACATGAGTTATGGGGATATATTTATACAAAAGGGGTGACTCTTCACATTCCCCTTTCTGACTCTTGGACTTCCCTCATAACTCTTCAACTTATTTACAAATGACTATTCAATTACGTTACATCATGACTCTTCACATTCCACAATGGACACTTGGAATTTCACTTACAAATTATTTACAAGAGAATATTAAATTTTACACTCATACCCATATAAGACAAAATAAGGTAGAGACAACTAGAAAACCTAACAAGACAAAACACTATCATGCTTGAGTTTGGGGAAACTCTATCTCATTAACTTCCACTTGATTTATTTCGGTCACGTAATGATGCCAAGCATGGTATTGTGCGATGACATCCCCAAACAGTGCGATGGTGTCAGGATGGAAGCGAACTCTAGCCTCCATGGAATATAGGTACAATGATTTGGAACTAGTTTGAACTTCTTCCTGGAACAAGAGAAACATTGTTCTCACTTGGACAAAGTCACCAATGTAATTCTACATGTTCTATCAGTTCATCTCCAAATCTTCTTTGGTGGAAATATGTCTAAGCTACTTCAAGTATTCTTCAATCTCCTGCCTGACTTGGTTCTTGGGTTTGGATTCATTGAGTGAGCCAACTGATGGGATCATGTGTGTGTTCACCAAGAAACCTAGACTGTTGTATACCTTACATATGAGGCCTGAAATACTACCAATGAACGAAGTGAGCTATTTTTTGTTATGGATCAACATCCAAACTTTTGCTTTCTCCAAATCTGCCTATTGCTTTTTTTTCTTTCCCAAGTTAAGTGGTGTCCCTTTGTATCACATTGAGCATTCGTGCATGACATAAATAGTAACTTGTAGATTCTTGAGAGTTTTGACAAAGTATTTACACTTCTGTTGCAAGCCATGCATGTGGAAAACTGTCTTATGTGCGATAACAAGCTCCTCATAGAGATTCCGCATGGTCTCTCCAAGTGTCGATACTTCACCAAGTATCACTGCTCTCATTTCCTCCAGATAGACCTATGCGAAAGCTGCGTTATAAGCTGTTGTGTGGAGTTGTTCTACCTCTTTCCTGACAACCTGTAAGTTTTGTGCCAATTTCTTATTCTCAGCCATCAAATACTATGTGTTCGACCTTACTGCACCTGCGAAGGCCAAGTTGGCTGAGACTGATCCGGATTTAAATAGGAACGCAATAGATTACAGAGATAACCATAAATATATAGATGCGATAACCATAAATAAAGAGATGCAGCGGAAATAACACTTCATTTCATTAATGGAAAATACCGAAATATGCTTACAACCAGAATTGGAAATAAACCAGCTAGGACGATGGTAGCTTATCTCTGAGAAGAGATGTGCGGCTACATGTCTCTGAACTGTTACGAACTTGTGTTACAATGAGGCTCGAAGGCCTATTTATTATTGAGAAACAATGGAAAACCCTTCACATTCCAAAACCGACCCTTAGAAGATGAAACGCCAAATTGTGGGCCCCGTTTTGGGTAAATTGGTACATCATTTTCCCGGGGTCGTAACTTTGGCATACGAT
>APFE030047144.1:101871-218103 GCA_000404065.3 Pinus taeda | reverse complement strand
ACCCATGTCTAGAGTTAAGCATAGTAGAAGTGGTTATCTGGCTTGAATATTCATCAGACCTTCCATTCATCAATTTCCAACATTTTGTTGAGTTTGTAATGTTCCCGAGCATCTCCGAGATACAACCTAGGAGAGTTTCTTGGGGTGATAACAATAACAACCTGCCATGTGGTTGGTAATAGATACTTATATGTATATGCATGTGTGTGTGTGTGTGTGTGTGTGTGTGTGTGTGTGTGTGTGTGTGTGTGCATAAATGCATATGAGTTGCATTTTAATGTATAGGGTGGGATTGCAGAACCTAAATCCATGAATGAGTTTGCAACCAATAAACAAATTTCTAGTGGTGTCAAGAGGCTAGTTAGATGGGTATAGCCACATGGTGGCCACTTAGCTAGGTTGATGACGTGGCATTTTTGTCCTTCAAAAATTTAAATCGTCACATCTTTGATCCAGAGGTTAGATTGAAGTAAAATTTTATATCACTAGAATCATCTTGACGAGATGAACACAATGATGATTTTGAACTAAGGTTTTAAGTAATCCGTTGAGATCAAAAATTTTGGACCCCATTTCCATGACGACACCATAGATCTTGGATTAGGATAGTAACTATCCTCCTCCAAATCAGTGTTTTGAAGGGGATTAGGAGGAGTTTATCTTACTAAGAGACACCATACCATCTAGGTTCAACACTTGGAATGGATGGGCTCTATCATGGGATAATGAGTTTGTACTTAGTTTACCAGGTTAATTAACTAGGAGTCTCACATTCATTTCTAGAAAATTAACTAAACAAGTGTTTAGGTGTTAAAATTCAGTCTATGAATCACTAATTATATGCATGATTGACATGATTATCATGTGATGATGTAACATGGTACTATATGTGTGTGTGTGTGTGTGTGTGTGTGTTTGTATGTATATACATAAATGCATATGAGTTGAATTTTAATGCATGGGGGGGGGGGGGGGGGGGGGTTGCGGAACCCAAATCTATGAATGGGTTTGAAACCCATAAACAATTTTCTAGTGGCATAAGGAGGCTAGCTAGGTGGGTATAGCCACATGGTGACCGCCTAGCTAGGTTGATGGCCTGGCACTTTCTGGTGCTTCAAAAATTTAAATGGTCACATTTTTTATGTAGAGGTAAGATTGAAGTAAAATTTTATATCACCAGAATCATCTTGACGAGACAAACACAATGGTGATGTTGAACTAATGTTTTGAGTAATTTGTTGAGATCGAAATTTTTGGACCCCATTTCCATAACAATATCTTAGATCTTGGATTAGGATAGTAACTATCCTCCTCCAAATCAGTGTTTTGAAGGGGATTAGGAGGAGTGTATCTTACTAAGTGACATCGTAGCATCTAGGTTCAACACTTGGATTGGATGGGCTCTATCATGGGATAATTAGTTTGTACTTACTTTACTAGGTTAATTGACTATGGAGTCTCACATTCATTTCTAGAAAATTAACTAAAGAAGTGTTTAGGTGTTAAAATTCAGTCTATGACTCACAGATTATATGCATGATTGACACGATTATCATGTGATGATGTAACATGTTACTAATGTATGAGTGTAATAACTGAACATAATCATGATGGTATCTTACTCATAGCATTGATTTGTATTTCACACCAAAAGCGATGACGTTCAATGTGTTATTGTGATAAGTGCCCTAGCAATGCATGCTCTTTCTATTGGGCATATGAAGGATGGAAAACTAGTGGTTATGGCCTTGGAGGTTTTCCTTTCTTTAATTTTGCAGATCTTCCTAAGGGAAATGAGTTACTTGTAGCATACCATCACAGTTGTTTGGGTGATTTGATATTTTATGTTGGTGTTAATGATCTGAATTTAAACAGGAATGCAGCAGAATACAAAGATAACCATATACACAAATATGTAGTGGAACTAATGCTTCATTTCATTAATGTACATTTCATTAATGTAAAATACTGAAATATGCTTACACACAGAAATGGAAATAAACCAGCTAAGTCAATGGTAGCTTATCTTTAAGAAGAGATGTGGAAACTACATGCCTTTGAACTGTGTTACAATGAGGCTCGAAGGCCTATTTATTTTTAAGAAACAATGGAGAAACCTTAACATCCAAAAACCTAACCCTAGAAGATGAGACACTAAATGGTGGGCCCCATTTGGGTAAATTGGTACATCAAATTCCTTGGGTCGTAACTTTGGCATACAATCTCCGTTTGACACATACAATAGCTCGTTAGAAAGATCTATCCAAGCACAATAACTTTGGAGAGAGAAACATCAATTCATGGCCCCATGTTCCTCCTATATTTCCCAAAAACCGTCGTTTAGGGCCTCAAAATAGCTCCAGAAGTTTAGGACCCAAAAAACTCCTAAAAATAGTAAATTGTGCTACAATTACGGAAACTGAAAAACTGAAAGAGACAGTTGTGGGGGTCTAAGTGGGATAGGTGGGTGGCCACCAACATCCACCTGGATCATTCCTATCCCCTTAGGAATAAATGGTCCCCATTGCGTTGAGTTCCTCCATCTGTTGAACTTGGTCCCTGGTCAGTTGTTCAACAATCTCGGATGTGTCCAGTAATGGTGGGAAGCATGGTCGAGAGCGGTACACATTGAACACTTGGTACAGGTGAAGGAATGAGGGAATCTTATGCTCCAAAGCATTTTTTACCACAACCTTGGTAATGGTGTAAGGACCATGTCAGGGTGGTTTGAGCTTCTAATGGGTTCTGGTAAGGCATTCTTTCTACCGATGCAACTAGATTTTGTTGCCCACCTGAAACTTGTGTCATACCCCTGTGGGTGAGGAGAAGTTGTTCTTGTTCTATTTCACGACCGTATCCCTATGTCGTTGCTATTGCTATGTGGATAAACCCTTTGTGGGGTTCATGGATGTGGCGACGATCTTCCCCTTACTTTGGGAGTGAACCAGATAAAAAATGAATTTCTTAGTCTGGTAGATGAGCTTGCAACATTTCTTAGGTAGTCAAAGAGGTGGTTGTAGGTGGGGCTACCTCCAGTATCATGTATAATGAATTACATAAAGAAATAATGACAGCGCAAGGCCTTGACTCATACACAGTATGTCGCCTCCACAAGTATTGTGAGGACCTATGATTCGTGCAACGAGCATGTTGACTCCACTGTGCGAAGGACGTGTGAAATGTGAAACGAAATGAACCTTGGACACGTTTATAAGGTGTTGGGCAAGTTGAGGGGCCGGTCCCATGAGTTGGGCGGGCCAACCTTCCTCCTGGGTGAGACAACACATTGTGAATGAGTCGGCTTGGGCGTTGGGTGTGGGTCGACCGGGTTACATAACTCGCCACCCGCCGGTATATATTGGAGGGAGTTTGGAGGAAAATGACCATCATTCTATCAACATGAGTTTGAACAAGGAGTTCTACAATGCGTGGATGAGCCCGCACGATGGGCAGAAGTCAGGTGTAAAACATGTTCAGAAAAGACGGGTGGAAAAGTCGGGTGAAAAGTCTGGTGAGAAACTCGGGCAAAAAACTCGTACAGAATACTCAGGCGAGGGAAAACTTGGGCGAGGTCATTCTCGAGCGAAGTCGATCAGGCAGAACTCGGGTGAGGTCTTCGGTTAGAAAACTCGGGTGAGGTCGTTCGGGCAAATTGGTCGAGGTCGTCGGGAGACCCAGGTGAGGTTGTTCGGGCGAACTGGTCGAGGTCGTCGGGAGACCCAGGTGAGGTTGTTCGGGCGAGCCGGGTGAGGTCGTCGGGCGACCCGAGTGAAGTTGTTCGGGCGAATAGGGTGAAGTCATGTGGTGACCTGGGTGAAGTCGTGTGGTGACTCAGGTGAATGCGTTTGGGTGAACGGGTGGATGTGCGGATGGGCGGCCAGGCAAGGGAACGCCTTGCACACCGAAATGAAGAATCATGTGGACAGGTGACTATGGTAGGGTGCACCGTGCACGACGAAACAATGGAAACGGTGAAGTGTTGGAGTTGTGAACGGAGGAGTGACTCGTGTGGAGGTGCCCGTGTGTGGCAACTTGGTTACGACGAGGCGCGCCGAAGTTGGGCAAACAACACGATCATGCGACAAGGTGGACGAAGGGTTGCTGAGTCGTGTGATGACCGTGTGGAGGCACCAACGAGCTTAGAAACTGAGTTTGATGAAGTTGGAAAATTGGCTAAGTGTAAATTTTGGGTTTCCCAAGATTTAACTTGTACTTATAAAAGAAGATTATATATATTGATATTGGGCAGACTCATATTGCAGGGAGTTGCCCCTCCATTTATACTGCTGTGCAATTGTATATGTGTTAATTGCTATTGATGATGAATATGTATGGGTTTTCATCTGTATAAAGGCTAATAATAATACTTGGTAGCAAACAAATAAACTAAGTATGAATGTTAGGTGTAGTCTACAATTGTAAGTATTGGTGAAAAGAAAATGGTTGGTAGTGCTGCACCTTGCTATAAGCGGTTGAAAGACTACTACAGGTGTAGGGGCATGACAAGTATGGTTGGACTAATAATGCATCACAAACATCCAAAGGTGCAACATCACACAATACCTCATTTGTGAATTGTTTGATGCTGTAGGGAAGGTGACACTGCTGGCAAACTCAAAGATCTCATCCTTGGTGAAGCCACCCGATACTCTACAACTGTGGGTGTGGTGTATTTAGTAGGCCCAACCGCTTCACGAACTTTGCTGAAATGAGGTTATTTTGGCTACCACTATCGACAATGAATCGCAGGAGTGAACCCTTCACCCACATCTATGAGTGGAAAAGACGCTTCCCCTCCTTTGGATCTTCGGGCTCATTTTTATGGACCTTGGAAATGGCAACAGTTGCGTTGGGCTCCGCATCAATGATTTCCTTCTGTTTTCCATTCCCTTTGTTGGGTTCTAACTCAAGGTTAGAACATGCATCTAATTTAGAACTTAGCCACCAATGACTGCTTGGTCCGACACTCACTTGTGTTGTGAGTGGGGCTCTTATGGAACTCACACCACTTTCTTGTCGCCTTCTTCGATTTCGTGGTGTTGTAATTTTCTTGTGGCTTCGATGGATTGTCTTGGGTTGCCCCATCTTAGCTTTTTCCTTGGTTTTTCCATTTGGGGAAGCCTTTCCCTTGCTTTGGATTCACAAATCCAAAGTCTAGCTTCTTCTGTTTAAACTTCTGCTTGATTTTGACAGAGTATCGGTACGCCGTGCCGAGAGAGGAGATGTTCAGGAACTCCATCTCTTCCTTGATGTAATTGTGTAGGAAGCCACGGTATTTGAGTACCAAATGCAGCTCAAAGTCCTTGATACCCAACTATCTGCGGAGCGTATGAAAATTGTTTCTGAACTCTAGCACATGTTGGTCCCTTCCCTGTCACAGTGTGGTCCATTTGATGTATTTGTCCTCATAGCTTTTGACAGGGTAGTACTACTCCTCAATGGCATCCTAGAACGAATTCAAAATGGGTGCAGCTGAAAATAGTGAGCCCGTAGTTTCATCCTTCTGCTCGCAGTAGGTTTCCCACCATTCCTTGATGTGGGGGGCTGCTTTGAGAAGAATGAAAATAATCTTTTCCTCACTGGAAAAATCATGGACAGAAAAATAACCCTCTAACAAATTTAACCATTTATCTATGGCATCTGTGTCTATCTGACCCTTGAATATGGGGATTTCAAAATTAACTTGTACCTTAAATGGTGTGGCATTTCCAGAGTAATTGTTGGAAGTCGATGCGTCGCCTCTAGGTAGCCACTGAAGGATCTGGGAAAAGCTATCCATCATCATGTTCGTTTGTCCCTCAAGGGCTTCTTCGAGAAAGATTTTGATAGGATCTCCTACCCCCTTGTCTTTCTTTTCATCCAACATGGGAGGTCGTCAGGATTTGCGAGGCTGGTCTTGCAAAGGTTTGACCAGTTCAAGCCCTAACTCCTTATATCCTGACCTCGTTGGGGACATCCAAACAAAAACAAAGAAAAGGCAGATCACTCTGATACCACTGATTCGAATTTAAATAGGAACCCAACAAAATAGAGAGATAAAAATATACACAAAGATGCAACAGAAATAATACTTCATTTCATTAATGTAAAATACTGAAATATGCTTACAAATAGAAACGGAAATAAACCAAGTAGGGCGATGGTAGCTTATCATTGAGAAGAGATGTGGCAGCTACATGCCTTTGAACTGTGTTACAATGAGGCTTGTAGGCCTATTTATTGTTGAGAAACAATGGAAAACCCTTAACATCCAAAAACATAACCCTAGAAGATGAAATGCCAAACTGTGGGCCCCGTTTGGGTAAATTGGTACATCAACTTCCCGAGGTCATAATTTTGGCATACGATCTCCATTTGACGTGTACAATATCTCATTAGAAATATCTATTCGAGAAATACAACTTTGGGAAGAGAAAAATTGGTCTATGGACCCATGTTGCTCCCATATTTCCCAAAAATTGTTGTTTAGTGCCTCAAAATGGCTCTGGAAGTTCAGGACCCAAAAAACTGATAAAAATAGTAAATTGTGCTACAATTACGAAAACTAAAAAACTGAAAGAGATAGTTGTGGGGGTCCAAGTGGGATGGAGCGTGGCCACCAAAATCCACCTAGATTAGTTAATTATGTCCATTAGTTTTGAGGAACTTGAGGAAAAATTCCGTGTGATGTGTATTCTATACAATACTACTTGGTTTAGTGAATGGTATGCATATGTGTTATATGTTGGCTAGGATGTGGAAATCCCTTGGTATGTATATTGTAGGAGGATAAGAACCTTAGTAGAGGTTAATTTCTTCCTCTATATTTATGTTACATTCCACCGTATAAATTCTTGTTCTCCTTGGCAAATTCTTCTCTATGCATGTAGAAATTCTGGTTTAAAAAAAATATATGTTGAGATATTTATGTCCTAGATTTTTGAGACACGTGACTAATATGTGAATTGAGACAAGTCTGCAGTTGTAGGGAAGCATGCTTAGGACAATGGGTTAAGGAATTTGGTATATACTGTTTATATCTATTAATGTAATAACAATTGTGTGTGAGTGGTAGCACATAGCAAGACTCAGTAGCAAGAAAAGGAAACATGTATCAGGGCATGGTGTAGCAGGATATGGACCAAGTCTATTGAGCATGAGAAAGAGGGAAATATCTCCAGAGGAAGAGAAAATTTAGGAATTTGGAGATTGAGATCAAGGACTTGGAAGATGAGCTAAAGATTTGTAGGACATAACTTATGAAGCTCACCTAGAAACAAGAAGTGTTGGTAGAGTGGAATGGTGAACTGCAAAAATAGTTGGGAGAAATGACATATCAAGTTGAATCGTCAAAAAGGAACATCGACAGTAGAAAAAAGAGGCCTTGTGAGGCTAAAAAGGAGAAGAGGAATTTTTTTTGATGGTGTTGTGGAGAAGAGAATTTGAGAAAGGATTGTCCCTGAAGGAAGAAGATGAAATAAGTTAGCCACTATGAGCCACACAAACATGCATCAATGATGCAGGATGTTGAGAAGGAGGACGGGGCTTCCCCTCAAGCTCCTTCACACACACACACACACACACACATATACATATTTGTGTGTGTGTGTGTGTGTGTGTGTGTGTGTCGAAAATATCCCTCGTGAACTTTTGGGAAATGTAAGACTTCAAGGTTATTGTGAGCCTTGTGAAGAAGTCTTGATGTGATTTTGGTATATGATTATGCGTATGTACATGTATACATATGAACATTATATGATGGCTGGAAGTGCCATGAATGTTGGACTCAAGGGGTACAATTTAACTATTGATTGTGTTATCTTAATTCATATAATTAATGCTTTTAATTTATCATTTTATGACAAGCCTTGATTTACATATTTAGGGATTAGGGCCTTGAATCAAATTGATTGAAGGTGGTAGGGGGCCACAAATCTTGGAAAAAGAGAGTTGAAGAGGGTTGCATGTAATAATAATGATAAACTAAGTGAGTTCTAGGTAATGAGGAACTTCAAGCTAGGAGAATGAGCTGGAAAAGGGCCAATGCTAAAACATATCAAAGAGTTACTCCTAGAGATGACAACATGCATAGGATAAAACATAGATGGAAAGAATTCACTACATAACAACGATGTGAATGGATAAATGTAAAATTAGGAATTCTGGAAGAGAATTCAATTCACTAATGCGTTCCTTTTCATGTATAAGGAATTTTATCTAAATTTTGGTTTCCTTTCACATAAATCGATGTCTATTACACCTATGATTGAGTGAAAAAAAAAACATGACAACCAAGCATCTAGTCAGTCCATGGAAATAATCGACAATGAAGTGTTAAAAGGGAGTTTCTTAACCTTGACCTTGTTACACATGTGTTTGTATATGGTATACATGGTTATGCTATTGCATATCACTATGAAAATGTCATTTTGTCTGGAAATGTTTTGTTAGGGGTCCTTATTCTAAAATAAGGAATTTTTAAACTTATTTAATGCAGATGTGAATGGTACAAAAAAGCTCATTGTTAATGAAGAATCAAGTGGCCAAAAGTAGCCCTGACTGATTTATGATTTGAATAACATGTGAATGTGATTCATAAAATATGCCCATGTTATGTTATGCAGGGAATTTTGAAGGATATATTAGTAGAACAAAAACATTTTGATCTATTTCATGCTTGGATAAGCTTGAATAAACCTAAAATCCTAAATTTGAATCATGGATGGCCCTAGTGAAGGATGGGAAAGACATTAGAGGTAGTTCAGCTCGGTGTCTATGGATAGAGATACTATGGTCTCTAGGTTTGGAAACATTATTGTGTACATATTGTACTTTCCAATGTGTGTTGTGTGTATTATGCGTGTATGTGTATGTGTTGTGGTGTAGATAATGTATATGTGGATGTATTGTGTAATGTTTTGGGACAAGAAGTTATGGGACTGCCTGGACCCTTGTGTAATGTTTTGGGATAGCCAGGTAAGGGATTGCCTGGGCCCTTGCATAATTTGTTAGGACAAGTAAATACATGATTATATGTGCCTGTGTTATTTTAGAACAAATAGACTGCCCAAAATGGGGGTTTCATAAGTCTACAAAGGTGTGGGTTACACCTATATTTCCTATCGATAAAAGATTACCTAGTTGGTACTAACAACCTGGTTGGGTAGTGTCAATATTCGCAAGGTGAAATTGGGCTTATTTATATCTATTTGTTACTAAGTGCTCACCTTGGGGCCAATGAACCACTTAGTAAAGTTGAAATTAAAGAGAAGAGAAGAGAAGGCATCAAGTGCTTGCTGTGTTTGGAAATTGATTTAGTGTATGTACGTGGCCAAGGAGAATAGAAGAGAAGGCAATAGGTACTTGATAAGTTTGGCAACATATATAGTTTTTTTAAGTGGCCAAAGAAAAGAGAAGGGAAGGCACTATGTGATTGCTAGGTTTGGAAAATATTCTAGTGTGTTTATGCGGCCAAAGAGAAGAGAAGGAACTGGGTGCTTGTCGAGCTGGCAAACAATCCAATGTGTGTATGTGGTCCATGAGAAGAAAAGGTTAATGGATGTCTTCCAGGATGGGAAACCGATATAGAATTTGTAAAGTAAGAAACAAATATAAAGTTAATATAAGTATCAATATTTCATTTATTTATAAATTTTAAATTATGAATCTAAATTCAATATTCTGATTTATGATGGTTTGGGTTATGAGCTATCCTACTTTTCTTATGACAAGAATTAAACTAAAATTCCAAGTTCAACTCATGAATAAAATGCTAATGAGACATGATTTAAAATTATTACATTTTCCTCATGATGAGTCTCATGCAATTTGAGTGCCCATGGTGTAGGAAAGGATACGAGATCACCCATTCAAATGAATGAAATTGACTACAAGGTAAAGTCAAATATTTTGGGAATAGAGCCATTATGGGACACTATTACTCAATGGTGCCCACTAATCACAATGAAGCATGCTATGAACTATACGATAGTTTTAGAGGCATGGATATGCCTTGGATTTGAACTCCTTCAGACGTGAAGAAGCCTTGCCAAGGAATGGATCGCCCATGGGACTGAGAAGAAGAGATGGGGATGCCTAAAATAGGAGGGTGACTGACTGCAAAGAGAGGGAGTAACCAGATGGCCCAAGAGATTGAAAAGAAGATAAGGGAAGGCCGTAAAATAAAATTTAGATTTCTTAGTCATTAGCATTGTTGATTTGGGTTAGAAGCACATTGGGGGTGTGCCTAGAAACAATGTGCTAAAAATTGTTCACTAAGGGAACAAAGGGAAGAACATAGCAACACTAGAAAATAATGGTCCAAGTTGGTCTGGACACATCTAAAGCATCCAAAGACTACAAATAGGACCATTGAAAATGGTTTAATTGTGAATTAATGTTTGTCATGCTTTATTTGATGATTGAAGCAAATGAATAAGGTACAATAAATGTTGTAAAGAGTTGAATATATAATTTCCATGAAAAAATATGACTATTTGAAAGTACATTATGTTGTATATGGTCTTGAAAACTGAGGACGATGTTCCCCTCAACGGGGAGTGTGTTGTGATATCTCTTGGTTAATATTTCACTCTTGTAAATAGTTGTAATTATTTTAAAAGGATGAAAGAGGGACACTATTCTATTGCTTGAGGCGGGAGATTACTTGAGGGATTTTTTATTTTAAATATCAGTCCTAATTGGTTAAGTGGGAGGACTATGAGATAAATTAAATGACAAAAATAGGGACGTGGGCAGTTGTGCTTTGTCTCCCTTAACAAGAAAAACAGGTCAAAAAAAACATTAAGGCATCATGGGTTGCACTCCCCATGAGAAGGGAGACTACTGTGACATCTTGGTAGAGTAGGAAATTAGTCATTGGGAAGGGTGCATGATTGCAAAAGGGGATTGAGAAAGTGAAAATGCATAAAAAATACATAGAGGGAGAAGAACCCTCTGTCATGCATAAACTGGAGAAGAGGTAGAGATAATGGCGTTTAGAAGCAATAGAAGAGGTATAATAGGTAACATCTCAAGTTGTGTAGCTAGGAGTGGAAGAGAGATATATGCCATATGATGAGCCCTATTGAAAACTTTCTAGGCATAAGCATTGCAAAGAGAGCAGTGTCTTGCTTGGGGATGAAGGAATCATGGCCTAGTGGTATTCTAGTTTAGTTGTGCTTTCTTTGAAGGTTCCCCTCTAAAAGAACTCCACCTCAACCTTTGAAATCTAGCTCGAGGGTAAAAAATAAAACTAGCAGTGATTGTAGCTTGTTTACGATTGGGTGGAGAATTGAAATCTCACTCTTAGTTGGAACACATCTGCACTATTTAATATAAGTGTTCTTGTGCTCTTTATTCAAAATAAAATATGCTTAAATTCCTCATGGATATGTCATTAATAATGCCTGAAGTATGTGCTATAAAATCAATGTGTTAACTAGTAGAAAATGAGAAATTAGTGTCTAGGTGACTACAAAACTTAGTCACCACAACATTTCCAACTGAAATACTACAAGAAATGAACAATCTGAAGTGATACAACTAAAAATCATTGACGTTGATGACTAATTTAGTCTAGGAACAAAATTACGACTACTTAACAAGTACTACAATAATATGAATTGGTCATTTATGTTATTCATTATAATTGTGTATAGAAAATTCAAGATAATGGATGAAGATCCATGTGAGAAAAACCTTGCCAATAACATTTTCCTGAAAATGAAAACTTAGAGTGTTCTTGGTTTGTAAAATAAACACATATCAAAACATAAAAAACAAAAACTTCAAAGTGTTCCTAGAATTGTAACATAAGCACATATCAAAACCTTCCATGGCGATAAATTTAACCTCTATTTCTAAGGGATCTCATGGCGACCTCAAGGTACTGAGGAAACTCTAATGTGATTGGTGAAAATATAGCTAATAACATGTTGTCACCATATAAATTCAACCCTAATTTGAGAAGCCCACATAACCATTAGAAAATGATGGATAGTTTTTTTAAAGAAAACACATATAGATTTAAATTTATATAACCTAAACACATACTATAACCTCTTGGCGCCATGTATTCGAACCTAGGGTCATATGTCATTATAGAACTCAAACTTTTGGGAAAAGAGGCATGCCAATAGAACCTCATCCACTACAACACCAATTTAGATATTGAACTCAGTACATGGATCTCAATGTGATAAGTTCACCATTGATTTATAACCCTATTTTAGTTCATATTACTTAAAATGAAAGAAAAAAAACTCCCATACATTAAAGTCAAACACTTTCAACTCTATCAGAAAATCAAAATAAAAAGTGCTAACACGTCACAAAGTTCTTAAGGTCCCAAACATGATTATATTTACCAAGTATTCAAATAAAACTAAAGTGGAAAATGTGAGCGAGGGGGAAACCTTTTGATGTCCCTAGTGCCTGTTGCTACTACTGACATATATCTACATTTGGGGCCATCCGTGGCAATAGAAGAAATCGTGAGAAAATAGATAGAAACATAATTTATATGAAAAGTGGTGGTAGGTGGCCATGAATGGATCCTTGAATGAAGCCCAAAAACTCAAGTCCATCCCAATGATAATGGAGATGTGAACCCTAATTCCACAATTATGGTCATTCTTCTTCTAGTTATCCATCTATTTTTTATTTCTTTCTACATCTACTCGTTTATATTAGTAAGGCCTCCTAGCTTGGAATTTGATTGAGTAGAGAAGTTGTGCATGAAAGAGGGATATATCAATGACACTTATTATCATTCCCTCCATGTTTCTTCTAGGGTAAATGATAAGTCAATGTCACAGTAATTGCTATGTTCTTCCTTTTATGGGAGTGTATCAATTTCCACTCTTCCTAAGAGGCAGGGCTGAAATGTCATTTAGTTTTTGGTTAAAATTGTGAGGATAGAGATTCCCCCCCTCAAATATACCCCAGAATGGCTCTCAAATTCGCCCAGACTCATTGCACCTAGCCCAAACCGCTTAGTTATGCCTCCAAAGAAGTGAATTTTGATGATTTTCCTAATGAGATGCCACCATATTCATTGGATAACCATGGTCCCATTCAAATATTTCCTCCTTTTGTCAAATACAATATACCATTTCAAAATTGTATCACATTCACCACCTCTGTTCAATTACATGGTCACGCTGGTACCCTTGTGTTTATGCAACTATTTGGTAAAATTATGGATGTTAGTTTTAGGGGTATGTTGTCAGTTTGGGTAATTGATGAACCCTTTTCCCCTCACTTTTATATTTGCTTGATTGAAAATGTAATGTGAAACTTTGTCAAGGGAATTTAAGTGCAATCATTTATATTATAGAACGAATATTTACATAATAAAAATTGGGCTTATCTATTAACCACATAAGTTCTAATTTGCTAATTAGTATTAGAATTCTTGCACAATTCCTATGAAGTATATATAATTGGTTTGGGTTCTATATGTAAATATGTACAAATGTCAAAAAGTGATGAGAATGAGAAGAAACTACATAAATAGGATAAATCTGCATTCAAATTCAATTATTTGTTGGTATTGAATTCTTATTTATCATCACTTATGACAATGAGAAGTAACTACATAAAATTGGATGTAGAGTTATCCCTCAAACCAATGTAAAGATCCAATTATTTGTTGGTTGTTTAATTCTTATTTCTTATCAATTACAGTAATAGACACTATGTTTGTACTTTCCAAAGGAGAAACATCTTCACTTCCATAACTGGTAGGATTCCTCAACATATTTTCACTTGCATCAATATTGTTCCCTTTCAATATCAATGTTTTATGGATTCCTCCAATAAACTCTTCATAGTATGTATCTCCTTTTCCCCCTAGAAATACATACATATTGGCTATGTCCAAGCCCCATCGAACATACAAATACCTATGGGCACCAATTATATTTCTTAGTAATACAGATCTTGCTCAAGAAGAATTTATTGCATGGGCACTGTTTGAGCTAGAACTACGACATGCACTAGCCAAAAGACTGAAATCATCTAAATAATTGCAGATTCTAAATTTCGTTTTGGTAGCCACCTTGAGGTTGCCAACTTCTGGTGCATTTCTTAACTTTAACCAAATGTTCAACATATCAAATATTGGAACTCAGTCATATAAAAAATGAATATTTATAATAGTTTGGTTTAGTAATGTCTGGACTAGTTTGGATTAGATGGGTTTGTGCTAGTTTATGATTCTAGTTGACATGACCTAGAACTCAATGCTTTTGATAAGGTATATCTAGTTCTGGTCGTGTTAATTTTTTTTGTTAATATATATATATATATATATATAATATATATATATATATATATATATATATATTATATATATATATATATATATATATATATATATATATATATATATATGGTAGTGGTGAGGCTACATCGTGGTCATCTCAAATAGAAACACCCAAATAAGGTAGGGAATTGAATCGATGACTCAACATCTAAGAGTACTTAACAACACACATGATCACCATCTATCCGAGACCCCATGGACTTATCAGTTATCTATTTATTTTCTATTAATTATGTATTTTAATATTTCTCATTTTCTACAACTAGAAGCTAGCCACATTCTATAACCATGGTGATGGTGAGGGTGATAGTGCATTGAATCTAGGTTGTACATTGGGCACATTGAGTAGGGATACCCACACAGGTCTGTCTAACCCTAGTCATGATATGAATGTTCAACTTTCCAACCTCTAGTGAATTTCTTGAGTTTACCTAAATAGTCATCATATCAGATATTTCAACTAAGAGATATGTAATCTCAAGCTTCATAATAGCTAGGTTTAGTACTGGTTGACCCAAGTGTGTGCTAGTTTAATATTCCCCCTTGACAAGACCTAGAAATCTATTTTTTTGATTGGGTATATATAGTTCTTTTTATTTCTTATTGATTATCTATTTTATAATGTTTTCTCTTGAACAAACCTAGAATCCAATTGCATTGTTGAAGCCAGGTGGAGATGGGGTTAATTCATTCAAACTTTGTGTGATGGTGCATTGGACACATTAAATATGGATGTTGGAACATGCCTATCTAATATTCACCTTGAAATTTCCAATGTCTGATGCATTTCTTGAGAACCCAAATGATCAATATATTAATATTACAACTCAAACATATGCAAAACTCTTGATTTATAATTTCTTGGTTTAGTACTGATTGGAACTAGAACTGAGTTTCTGCCAATTTAAGATTTGTATTTTACAAGAGCTAGAACTCACCATTTTTTATTGCAAATATCTAGTTCCTCTTCGTTCATTAGAAATTCAACTGCATTCTAGAATTCACGTAGAAGTGGGATTGATCCACTAAAAGTTAAAACTTTTGTGTAATGATGTATTGAATTTAGATGGTGCATTGAATATAAAACATCTACACTGGAAGAGGCCTATCCATACTAGGTCTAATATGCATCTTGAGGTTGTAAATCTCTGGTGCATTTCTCAAGTTTAGCCAAATGGTCAACGTATCAAATATTGGAGGCCAAGCATATACAAACTCAAGAAATATGTATTTAGTACTAATACCCCCTACTGGAAAGATGTAGAACTCATTCTTTTGATTGGGTATATCTATTTTTTCTTTGTGTTAATTATCTATTCTTTAATGTTTCCTATCAACTAGACCTAAGACCTAGCTGCATTGTTGAATCCCCTTAGAGGTGGGGCCGATCCATTAACTTTATATGTGTAGTGCTACTACTAGGCACACTGAATAGGGACACTGGGACATGTGTCTCCAAACTTGGGTCTGATGTGCACCTTGCGGTTTCAAATGCCTAGTGTTTTTCTTTAGTATGGAAGTAGTTAACATATGAAATGTTGGAACTTAGATATATGCAAAATCAAGCCTTATTATCTGGATCAGATGTTTTCAGAACTTGACCTAGGTTTGTGGTAGCTTAATATTCCCTGTTGACAATAGTTGACCTAGAACCAATTTTTGTTTGTTTGTTTGGGAATACCTTGTTCTTCTTTGTGTATTTGTTGTTAATTATCTATTTTCAAATATTTTATGTTGACTACAACTAGAATCCACTTGCATGCTAGAAGTAGGTAAAGGTGAGGTTGATCCTTTTAAACTTTTTGTGCATGCATTCAATCTAAACTGTGCAACATGAATATTTAATAGGGACATAGACACATGCCCTTCTAAACCTAGGTTTATGCACCTTGAAGTTTCCAATCTAGTTACGATATGCATCTTGAGGTTGCCAACCTTTGGTGCATGTTTCATGTACCCATATGATGAAAATATTAAATATTGAACCCGTACATATGCAAACTCAAGCTATATAAAATTTAGGTCTAGTACTGATTGGAACTAGACCTATCTTTAGATGGGTTTGTGCTAGTTTAATATCCCCTTTTGCAAAAACCTAGAACTAAATTAATTTGATTCGATACATCTAGTTCTTCTAATCCTTTTAGGATTTAGCCATTATGTTCTTTAATGGATGCACACTAACAATTATTTATATTTTAGTGTTTCATACACTCTGGGATACTCGACGCCCTCATATCGTGCCAGTGCACTGGTACTTACCTCTACTATATAAACATGCATATTTCTCCCTTGAACATCCTCCTCTCCTCAAGCCATGTTTTTTTCTGGCCTCTTAGCCACTGCCAGCCAACCTCAACAGCTGGTTTTGATCCCATGTTTAAAAGCATAACTTCTACGAAGAAGTATGGAAATCTTCCCTAGCTAGTTGGTTGGGAAAACACATTCTTGTGAGGGGTGAAAATTGCATATAAAATGTGACGACTATAGTAGAAAAATAATTATTAGTCTGAAAGGCTGTGTGAAATAAGATATGGTAATACTATGAATGTTCAAAAAATGACCAAAAAATATTTAAATGGGGATAGAGAGGGAAAATAAATGTCAATATATTATGATAGTGTGAACATGCATAGATGCTAAAATGTTAGTGAAAAAGAAAAGAAAGAGAAGACGAGAAAAGAGAGAGTAGTAGAATCAAGGTAAAGTAGAGGAAGGAAAATCATAGGAGTGTGAGGAATTTGCTTCAATAGAGTTGGAAGAGGGAGAAGAGTATCTCTCTCTCTCTCTCTCTATCATTATCATGGGAGTGATGAAAACCTTGATAATTCCCTTCAGCGAATGACCAAAGCTCTGGGCTTGGCTGCACAATTTTTGGAGGAGGTGTGATGTGAACTGAAATTGTCTCCTAACAAAAAAGTTTGAGGTAAAAAATTCATGTCAGTTAAATGGAACATTAAATTAAATCATTATATGTTGTAATTGTAGAAATACAACACATACGATGAGAAGAGGAGCTTCTTTTAAGTTTGTTCTTTTTTGTTATAGTTCTTTTGTAATCATTTTTCTCTACTTTTTCTTTGTTTAATATTCCATGCTGAGAATAGAAGTGTTAGATCTGGAAATACTCATATGAAAATTTACTTTTTTGATTCTCTTGTTTGTGATTAATATGCTAGTTTACATGCTCTAGTCTGAGGGGAGCATATTGAACTTGGTCATAATTCCAATATTGGTCGACAAGTAAATTTATTACAAAATCTTTTTATTTCGTATTTGTCTTCATCTGTTTCTACAACACTAAATAGTTGTGGTGAATTTTCTCACAAAATAATATATCAAAGTATGGGATGAAAGCATGATTACCTTATTTCACTAGGAGTATAATTGGATTACCACCAAGTGAAACATGTGTTCATTTTTCATGCATGTGAAATATGTTGTAGATTTTTCAAAGGCACTTGCAAAAATACCAAGAGTGTATCGAGTGGACCTCCTAACAGGTTAGACCTATTTTTCTGAAGCGGATTCTAGCTATGGAGAGCCACCTAAAATTTCACTTTTGATCAGGATGAAGACATTCTAGAGAGTGGAGGGGCATACATAGCTTGAATCCCTTGGGGATGAAAATAGAAGTATATCCATCAAGAATTATTGTGGCCATACATTGGACGAGAGTTTGTAGATGGAGCATTGGATCATATTCATAATATTTACAAAGCATTAGGAGATTTGATTGGAGAAGGCACACCTGTATGGTCTCATGTAATCCATGGCCACTATGCAAATGTAGGGGATGATTCTTGCCTTCTTTTAGGTGCTTTGAATGTTCCAATTAATTAGACAGCCCATTATTTAGTCCGAGATAAACTAGAACAATTATTGAAACAAGTATTTCATTCGAAGGAAGATGCCAATGCAACCTACAAGATCATGTGTAGGATTGAAGTTGAAAACTTGTGTCTTGATTCCACTGAGGTTGTGGTCACAAGTACAAGGAAAGAAATTGAAGAGCAATGGGGCCTGCATGATGGTTTTGATTTGGAATTGTATAGAAAGATCAAACATCAAGCAAAGCATGGTGTCCATTTTTATGGTTTTTACATGCCTCGAATGAAGGTGAGTGCAAATAATCACACTCCTGTTGAAATTAAATTGTTATTTTTGTCAATTTGTTACCAGGGGCTTTACCAATATGCTTATTTAACTTTCTAGATACTATGTTTCATTCTCGAATGTAGAAATCCTATTCTTCCATGATAATTATTCCATGACATCTTAACTCAAAGAAGTACATGACATTTAAGTGGTGGAGGTTTTTTACATATATATACTTTTTTGAAGGTTATTCCTCCTTGAATGGACTTCAACAATGTTGTAGTGCAAGATGAGAATTGAGATAATGATTTAGATAATGACTCTATTCAATTTCCCAAGTCTCGTTTAAGGGGTGAGGTAAGTAGCATGGAAAAGTTTAATTCTTTTTAACTATTTAAGATTTCTTATACTTGAAAAATTATAGCCCTTATTCCACATACAAGGGGCATAGTAATCATTTGTATTTTTAGATCCCATGGTTTTTGAACAATCCTTCGAAGCCCATTATTTTAACTCCTTTTTGACTTGTCCCCAAGAAGAACATGGCCACTTTAGTCAAGGATTTTGGTGAATGCATCAAATTGAGGAAGCTGGCAAACTTGGTATGTCTTTTCTTGGTTCCTAAATTTAGCTTTTTCTTTAAAGGTATGTTTCGCCCTTGTCTGATAATTTGATAACTAGTATTTTAGTTATCCATTTCAAAATTGTAGATATTGGTCATGGGAAATCAAGATGATATTGATCAAATGCCTGTAACAAGTGCCAATGTGTTGACTAGTGTTATAAAGCTTATTAACAAATATCACCTATATGAAGAAGTGGTATATCCTAAACATCACAAACAATCATAAGTTTCTGATATATATATGACTGTGAAAAAGACTAAGGTTTTATAAAACTTCCTACCAAACTACAAAAGAACTATTCATTATTGCACTTCTAATTGACATAAAATTTGAACTACATTTGGTGTAGGTGAAACAAAAGGAAGAAAAAAACTTGTCGGTGTAATTTTGAAATGATGATGTTTATTTGTGCAGGGTGTTTTCATCAATACAACCCTAGTGGAACCCTTTGGTTTGAATCTCATTGAGGTTGCTTAACCAACCTTTGTTTCTTATTATGATATTCAAGATGAAAAATTTTCAAGGTTACAATGTTGTTTAGAGGTAAATATGTGAGTCATAGAAGCAACCTTTCATATATCATTCCTTCAAATAAAAAAGAAATGAGATTCTTTTAAATCTAGAAGATATCTATCAAGATTTGATATTATGACCATTATGTTTAGTTCTGCAGTATTTTAAATATAAGCATTCAATATATATTAATTTCTTTCATATAAAGCCATAATCAAATTCTTCTCTTTAAAATTCTCCGAAACTAAACAGAATGTCCATAATATCAAAACTTGAAACATACGTGTCTTCTAGATTTGAAAGAATATCATTTTTTTTTCTTCGTTTAGGGGCATGATATATGAAAGGTTACTTCGATGACTAGTATATTTGCTTCTGAGTAGTGTTGCAAATTTCATTTCTTTTATCTGTGTGTGTATGTATTTATATATATGTATGTATCAATAAAAGAACAATATTTTCATCAAAGTACAATTTTTTTATCTATGTTTAGTTATGGAGCATTTTAGAGAGAAGCATTCAGTTACAAAATGGTGAATTGCATTCCATTTTTCAAGGAATTATTTTTGATAAGGAAGCAATAAAATGTCTTGGTTTTGGTAGTGTTTCAAGGTTTATGTTCTCCAAATTTCACAAATAACTTAAGAAGAACCCTTCCATAATTTCATACTTGCAATTTGATCTAAACAAGTTTTGTTTGTGTAAAAGGAGTAACACATGTCATGCTTCCAATTTATTTTAATGCAGACATTTGCACATGGATTACCTATGGTTGCCAACAAGAATGGAGGACTTGTAGACATCCATTAGGTATATTTAAAATTCTGGTATCTAACATAAATGTTTGATTGTATCTTACATGTGACTGATCACTCAAATTGGTTTCTTCTTGTGAAAACATTGAATAAGGGTTTATTGGTAGATCCCCATAATGACAAGGAATTTTCACCTGCTTTGTATAGACTAGTAGCTAATAAGAATGTATGGGTTGAATGCATGAAAAATGGTACATAAGACATTCATCTCTATTCTTGGCTACAACATTGCAAAATATATTTGTCGAGGATCAATGCCGAATAGGACAACCACAATGGTAGAGTGGAAATGACCAAAATGAAAATATAGATTTTGAATAAGACATTGCTTCATTGAAGTATTCCTTGAATACATATCTTCAGATATCATTATATGTAGATAGGCCTTCTCACTCTAGTTCACTTAATATCCCCTTTGATCTTGATAAAATTCTTCAAAATGAAGGAAACATGGAAGGAATCTTTGAACACATTAGGATGATCATACAGAAGAATAAGGAAAATCAATCTAAATTGTAAGAGACGCATGATGTGAATTCACAGGAAAGTAAAAGTATATATCACATTAATAGCTTTGGTTCTTCAAGGAAACTACTTAGGAGAAGAAAACATATATTTGTGATTGTAGTGGATTGCTATGATTCTTTTTGAGAACCCCTTCATAGTACATAAGAAATTATCATTCAAGATATTTTGAATGTAGTTCGTTCTTTTGACATCTTTTCATCTCCTTGATTCATTTTATCTATTGCATTAACAGGTTCATAAACAATTTATATTCTTTAGTCTATTCGAAACAAAGTGTTTGCATTTGATGCTCTAATTTCAACAGTGGGAGCTAACTTTTGTATATAGCTAGTGACAATCTAGATTCACCCATATATCTAGATTTAGACTATGATTCTCATATTTATTAACACTAGGGTGCAAAAGGGCTGAGAAAAATCATGAAAAAGTTGAGAGGTCCAGAGAATTTCCAGTTCCTGGTGGAAGCCGCTGAAGCATCTAACTTCCATTGCTTAGCCTATCAAGTCAAGAACATATCCACTATAATTTTCAATTATGGATGTCATTTTTAGTGTCCATTATATGTTCTATGAGTGAGATTCAACGTCCTGAAATCCATAAAAACATTGGTTGTTTATTTAGGCACTTATTTACTAGTTCCAATTTGATGACAATAATATCCCATTGCAAACAATTAGAATGGAGTACATGAACCAACTTTATTTATGTTGGATATTAGGGAGCCTTGATAACTATTAGTAGGATAAAAATAGGATTCAAGACTATCATTGAATCTTAGCTAGTCTTGTTAGCTTTTTAACATTTTACTTGGGTATTGTTTTTTTAGGTTCCCAAAGCAGATGAACTGAGGTGACAACTAAGGATGAGAGGTTTTGATATGCCATGTGGTTTACACTCAAAATTGTTCCTAGTTGTGTGTGTTACCTCTTCATGCTTCAATATATCAATCTTTAAGGTGATAAAATTCAAGGCAACTCTTTTTCCTCTAAATTTAATTTGATGATCTTAGTTTTTTGGCCAGTTCATATAGTAGTTCTAGTTCTAATGGTGCCCATGCAATAAATTCTTCTTGCGAAATATCCATATTTCTGAAAGTTAGGTTTGATGCTTGTAGGTATTTTTATATTCAATTGGGCTTGGATATAATCATTATGTATGTCTTTCTAGGGGAAAAGAAAGATACATACTATTAAGAGTTGATTGGAGTAATTCATAAAACATTGATATTGAAAGGGACCGTCATTGATGGAAGTGAAAAGATGTTGAGTCCTACCAGTTATGGAAGTGAAGATGTTTTTCCTTTGGAAAGTAAAAATATAGTGTCAGTTACTGTAAGTGATGATAAATAAGAATTCAACAACAAACAAATAATTGCATCTGTGCATTGGTTTGAGGGATAGTTATGCATCCTATTGTATGTTTGCCTTTGTGATTCGTTTCCCAATAATCTCACTAAAACAACAACAAGCATTCTCTTCTCATTCCTCTACTCGTTGCTCTGGTCATTCCTCCTTAAGCATCAATGTCTGCACCAACCATAGTATCTACTATAAACCTAAGTCATGTGGTTTAGATTCAAGTTCAGGTTTGGAAGTGATTAGGTTTGGTTCAAATTTATATTTTTGATGAGGTTTCCTAGTAGGTTTTTATTTATAAATTTTTAAAGATGTTATGATGGAAACTAAAATTGCAAGAATACTCTCCTTCATTATATCATGTATTGTTGACTAATTTTGGTGAAATGAAAAGATATGAAGAAACAACGCAGGTAGAAACTAGCAAGAAGTGGGAGAAAGCCATGGAAGAAGAGTTGAACTCCTTAATGCATAACCAGACTTAGGACTTAGTCAAGTTTCCTGCAGGTAAAACACCATTGCAGAATAAATGGGTTTATAGGTTGAAGGAAGAAGATGTAGGTAAACATAGGTATAAGCCTAGACTTGTGGTGAAGGGCTTTACATAAAAGAAAGGTATAAAGTTTGATGAAATTTGTTTCTCCTGTTGTTAAAATGACTTCAGTTAGAACTATTTATGGCAGCAGAAGGTTCACATATTGAGTAGCTAAATGTAAATACAACCTTTCTCCATGGGGATTTGAAGGAAGAAATATATATGCAAAAACCACAATGGTATGAGGTCAAAGTGAAGGAAAAGTTAGTGTGCAAATTGAAGAAAAACTTCTATGGATTAAAATAGGTTCCAAGGAAATGGTATCTAAACTTTGACAGGTTTATGTCTGAACAAGGTTATACTAGATGTCACTCAGAACATTATGTTTAACTTAAAAAGAAAAATGATGGTAGCTACATTATATTGTATTGTATGTATATGATATGCATGTTGCAGGGTCTAGTATGTAAGAAATAAATGTGAAAGGAAAATTGGAAAATTCATTTGCAAAGAAGGATTTAGGTGTTGCAAAAAAAATCCTTGGTATGAGAATAACTAGAGACATGAAAAATCGAAAATTAACATTGTCTCAGAGTGAGAACATAGAAAAGGTATTGGAAATATTCAATATGAAAAATGTAAAACCAATTAGTACACCTTTGGCTAGCCATTTCAAACTAGGTAAGGAGATGTGTCCCAAGACTTAGAAAGAGATTGATTATATGTGTAAAGTTCCATATGCATCAGTAGTTGGAAGCTTAATGTATGCAATGGTCTACGCAAGGCCTGATATTGAACAGGGAAAGGGAGTTGTAAATAGGCATATGAACAATCTAGGAAAAAAACCTTAGATGGAAGTCAAGTGGATTCTCAGGTATTTGAGAGGTACCACAAATCAAGCATTATGCTTTGGTGGTTCAAAAATTTCTCTACGGGGATATGCTGATGCAAATATGGTAGGTGATAGAGATAACAGGAGGAGCACTACAGGGTATGTGTTTATTGTAGGAGGAACAACTCTCAAATGGGTTTCAAACTTACAAAACATTATTGCACTTTCAAAAATGAAAGAAGATTATGTTCCTGCTACGAAGGATAATAAAGAAATGATTTGGTTACAAAGGTTTAAGGATGAATTGGGAAATAAGTAAGAGATGGGAAGGTTATACAGTGATAGCCAGAGTTTCATTCTTTTTTTGCTAATGCAAGAGTCAGACCTTCCCATTCATTAATCAAGAAATAAAGTACATAGAGTTACAACACAACCCTCAAGGTCATTGACTAAGGAAAAACAAAAAACTAAACCAAAACTTTTCCTTGCTCCCTACCATCAAACTAAACCTTTCTAAAGAAGAAAAATTTATGAGTTTAGACATGGAGTTGTAAAAACTCAAAGCGGTCGACAAGAAAAGGTGGCACCAATGCCTGAGTTCTCAAACTATGGTACGACCTCTGGGATTAGACAAATCCTGCCTCCCCTATTCAACCAAAAAAATCTCAATCTAAAAATTGTACGTATGAACCCTAGGCTGCGGTCCAAAACTTACTTAAGAGTTGCTTGCCTATACACCTTGGACCACAAACCTGCACGAGTGATCTAAACCGTTGAAACCCCATGAGCCATCTGACGGTGTATATTAATATCAGACAGGCCAACAAACACGGAAGATAACTCACAATGAGGGCAATTTTCCTCCTGACCCCACCTCCACGTGGAGCTCAACAATTGTGATCTCTCCACTTTCCACCTATTGGGGATGCAAGCACCTGAAAACCACTCAGGATGTGGAAATGGGAGTAGAATGAAAAGCGCCCTGGTTTTGTGATCTCCGGTGTTCCTCTGCTCTCGACAACACATCCCGAGAATAACTGGCAAAGAGAGAACTGACGCGCAACCCCAAAAAGAAGACCCAAGGTCAAAGTTCGCAGTACCTCCCATGAAAAACTCACAGAGAGTGAACAGACGCATGATCCCACAAACTAGCCCAGTGAGATCTGACCATCGATTGCCCCCGCATATGCCCCCATAGAAAAGGATGTTGCTGAGAGATATCGGAGAGCCAAGTTGCAAGGACTTTAAGGCACGATCAAAGGTTGTTTAAAGAGCCTAACCCATGTCATGTGGGGAGAGCTGAGTGGAATTGCTCTCAACGGGCCAAAACCACTTACCATTCTTGCGCCTTGCGATGAAAAGAAAACCACTTCTTACCTGGTTATCCGAAATAGAAGAAAAATAGCGTAAGAAAATCGTTGTGGGAGCAGACCAGCCTTTCATCCTGCTGAAACTGGCAATAAAGCTCACCACCGAAATATTCTGTAACTGAAAATGAAACCCTGTGTGGCAATTCAAGGAACGAAGGAGATATGTTTCCTTACCTCTCAAGAAGATATCCCCATGCAGAGAAAGCTTTATTACAAGGAGCCGACCGCCGAATTGAGAAAGTATAGGCATAAAGAGCTTTAATCCTGGTCTGCCCCACATGCCCAACAATCAAAAATTTCTTTGTCCTTTGTAGCTTGAGCATCGCAGAGAGCCTTTAGTCTACTTAGAGGCATCTCCTGCTATTTCATTTCAATTCTGCATTCAAGATAAATCACACCTTGGCTGGCTAGTAGATCTGCAAGTTTGCTGGCCTTCCTCTGAACATGACTGAAGCTAACATTTCTTAGACTCTAGATATATTTTTGGATTCTCTGGTACACTTGTATAAGTCTCCATTATTTTGAGACTCTTTCAGGCGTTGTTCCATAGCTGATTTTCTTGACTGCATTTATAGAAATCTCGAAGTCTGCTTCAACGAGAACATTTGAGTTGTGATTGAGTTTAAGAAGCTCTAGACATTTTTCCAAAGCCATTAATTCAGCCATGTTGTTGGTAGCTTGGCCTAAATGACAGTGGAACATAAAAATTATTTTTCCGTTTTCATCTCTTAACACACCTCCATAACCTGCTTTGCTCGGGTTGCTTTTTGAAGCCCCATTAATGTTGCATTTTATATAACCTTTTGGTGGAGGATGCCAGAACTCCTTTTCCCTTTCCAACATTCTTTCTTTTTTTCTTAGACCATTGAGGATGATCTCATGGATACCCAACTACTTGAGAGTTCTCAATTCAAGCGCCATGGGAGGATTCGAGGGATAGTTGTGCACTGTGGTGGAAACAGTCTCCTTTATCTGCTTTAAGATCAATTCCATCAAGCAAAGAGGAGTGGCTTTTTCATCCTTGAAAATTCTTTTGTTCCTTTCTTTCCAAGCATTCCAGATAATGAAGCTTGGTGTAAAGGTCCAAGCTAAATTAAGGATTTCATGCTCTGAAAAGTTTTTTCTCCACTTGTTTAGGGTGTTGATAATGTTGCCTTTGTCTCTGTCTGTCTGTTGAAAAATGCTATTAAAAGAATCCCACAACCAAGAGGTGTAGGTGTAGTTATTGAGAATGTGCTCCATAGTCTCCTCTTGAGCCTCACATAATTGGCATCTAGAAGGCCCCATTACCCCCCTCTTCTGAGTGTTTTCCCAAGTTAATATTTTCTTGTCATGAACTAACCACATAAACAGTTTGATCTTCATCCATCCTTGGTGGCTCCAAATTTTTTGCCAGGACATAGCCAAAATGCAGGGATCTAGGTTAAGATAAATTATGTTTGCTTCCTTAATATTCGAAATTCCTTCTTTGTTTTGGCCCCATATTAACTGATCTTGGCCATCTGTAACCAAGATCTTCCTTTGTTCTAATATGCTCATGAGTTCTTCTGTTTTTGCTTTTAAGGGGTCGTTCGCTCTACATTCTATTGTCCTCCAGCTTCTCCATTTCTCAGTGTCCTGAGGAGGATTCTAGAAGTCCCTGACTTTTATTAGTCCTTGGAAATCAGTTTCTTGCTTGATGCCCATAAAGTCCTCCCTTAACAACATTGGTTGTTGTTGCCATTTATCCTAGAAGAGAGCCTGATCTCTTGCTCTGATTTCCTAGAAGTTGTTGTTTGTACCAGGCTTCTGTTTTCCCAGGCTTTATTTGAAATGTGAGAGCCTTTTATATTCCCCGATATTCAGATGAGATCCCTCATTTGCCAAGAGTTAGCATATTTCTCTTTCCAGTTTTTAGCCCATCACGCACCTGATTCCTTAACCCATCTCCACCAGAGTTTAGCTCCTAAAACACTACTTAGAATCTCCTGATCGTCTAGGCCTAGGCCTCCATGACTTTTGGGTATGCAGATTTTATCCCAAGAAACTAGGGCCCAATTCTTTCTGGTTTCCTCCTTACCCCAAAGAAAGTCTCTCTATATGTTCCTAAATTGTTGTAAGACACCTTTGGGAGCTGGCAGGGTTGATAAAAAGAAAACAAGGATATATTTAAGAACTACCTTTGTTAAAATCAATCTACCCACAATGTTCAACGCTCTGCAAGTCCATCTTTTCATCTTGTCTTGCATCTTGTTGAGCACGGGTTCCTAGATACTTTTGTACATTAGTTTATCTGTTAAGGGGATTCCCAAATATTTTGAAGGGAGGACCTCCCTTTGGAAGCCCAGAATTCTGGAGATGTTCCTTTGAATAGCAATGTTAGTGTTTAAGAAAAAAAATTATGATTTGGAGAGATTGACTTCCATACCTAAAGCCGAGGCAAAGTCATTTAAGATTTTTTTGTACGCTGTAGGTTCCTTGACTGTGAGGATAAACTGCAGCATGGTGTCATCCATGAATTACTGATGAGTCAAGGCTTGGCCACTCTCCATTAAATGGAGGCCCTTGATCTTTCCTAAGACTTTATCCTTTTTAATGGTTTGGCCCAATCCTTCCATCATGAGGATAAAAAGATAGGGAGGGAGTGGGTCTCCCTACTTGAGGCCTATGGAAGGCGTGAAGATATCTAAGGGAAAGCCATTAACTAGAATTGAAAGGCTAGGTGAAGTAACCAAAGCCATAATCCACCTGATCCAATCATGATCAAACCCAAAAGCAGAAAGGACCTTTTTGATGTAAGTCTAGTTCACCTTGTCATACGCTTTTGCAATGTCTAATTGCATGATCATACCAGCCTGCCTTTTACTAGTGAGAGAATGAACCACCTCGTGGGCCTAAATAATATTATCTAGGATTTGCCTTCCTTCAACATAACCAGACTGTTCCCCAGAAATCAAAGAAGGAAGAAGAGGTTTGAGTCCGTTGGCCAAGATCTTGGAAATAATTTTGTAAACAAAATTGCATAAAGCAATGGGCCTGAACTTATCAGGAGTCAGAGCCAAGTCCTGTTTGGGGATCAGGGAGATGAAGGCGCTATTGAGGTCTTTCAGAATGGATTTACTTCTTCTAGAGTCCTCAACCACCTCCAAAATGTCCTATTTGACAACATTCCAGCAAGTTTTGAAAAATTCCACATTAAAACCATCTAGACCTGGAGCTTTGCCATTCTGCACATCTTTGATAACCATACTCACCTCTGCTTCAGTTACTGGTTTGTTCAGATTAAAATTATCTTCTCTAGACACCATCCTGGGAATATTATTTGTAATTTCCTTGATGTAATGGTCTCTGTCTGGATTATTTTCCTTTGTGATGCCTCTGAAATATTGAACAATCACACCTTCAATATTCTTGTGAGAGGTCTAAAGCTCCCCATCTTCATTCAAAATTGAGGAGATTCTATTGTGCATTCTATTGGCTATGGTGGAATAGTGGAAAAAACAGGTGTTTCGTTCACCTTCTTTGAGCCATTAGACTCTTGACTTTTGTCTCCAAAATATTTCCTCCTGTTCGCATAAATTCTCCCAATCAAGGTTGAGTTTTTCAGCTTGCTCACTTTTGGTTTTATCAAAACCATCTGTGATCATTGCTTCATTTAGTTACTGCAGTTTGATCTCTACTGCTTTTTTGCTTACAAAAATGTTGCCAAAATCCTTCCTGATCCATTCTTTGAGTTTTAATTTTATGTGCTTTAGTCTTTTATGGAGAAGGAACATTTTGGAGCCCTAAACTTGATGATCTTCGGACCACCATTTTTCAATGTTGCTGATGAAATCTAGGTGGGAGAGCCAGATATTCTCAAATCTGAAGGGTCTACTTCTGGGAGCATCAATTCCCTTTATTTCTAATTGAATCAGCCAGTGATAAGAGACTCCAAATGGGAGAACACTTGTAGATATTTCTGTATTTGTGAGCATCAGCTTCTCGAAGATAAAAAATCTATCTAACTTGGAGGCAACCTGAGCATTGCCGCCTCTTTTGTTGTTCCAAGTAAAAAGACCGTTATGCATTTTAGAGTCAACCATTTTCATGTCTTCTATGAAAGAATGGAATCCTACTAAATCTCTACTGAGGATTCTGGTGCCTCCTTTATTTTTCCGAAAGAGATTTAATCATATTAAAGTCTCCTCCAATGACCCAAGGGATTTCTGCATGTTTTCTTCTAAGATCTGCCAGGGAGTTCAGAAATCTAAGCTTCTCATCAATTCTCTGAGGACCATAGACATTTGTAACCAGGAAGGTCTCAGACATCCCCATGGGTTGAATGATAGCTGATAAGTAATTTCTCGGTGCCTCCACATCTACAATGTTGACTTTTTGGAGGTTCCAAAGAGTGAGAATGCCTCCCGCTTGTGTTCTCTTCTTTGACTTCTAGAAACTCAAATTTTCTGAGCCATTTGTTATGGATTTGTTTTATTTTCTGAATGGAGCATTTTTTTTTCTTGAATGAAGATTATCTCTGACATTGCTCATTTCATTCTATTACTTAGCATTCTCTATTTTCTTTTACTACCTAGACCTCTAATATTCCATGATATGAACTTCATAATTAAAGATTTGTAAAGGAGTAACTCGTTAGATCTTTCATCTTAACCGAATCTATCATTAGCTTTCCACACTACATCAGAAGTTCATTTTGCTTTTTTATGCCTCTCTTCTTAACTAGATTTCTGGTGGCTAATCCTGAATTTAATTTCATTGTTTTCACTCCTCTGTGCTCATGTTTGTGGATGTTTGTATCTTTCTCCTGTGCTCATTCCTGAGTCTTCCATAAAAACAGTTGATGCATTCTGTTGCATTCTTCTTGAGGCAGAGAATCTATTCCTTCTTTGGTTCCTTGCATCAGGAATCCTTCTAGATCCAAGTTTTCCTTGTCAAGGATTTCTTGTAATTCATGTTCTTCTAGATCTGTTTCATTTTGGGTCATTTCCTGATCCATTTCCATTTTCATTGCACTTCTCATGGCTTATTTTTTAGAGTTAATGTCTGAAGAATGATTTGTGTCCTCTTTTTTTCCTTTTTCTTTAGCATCTTCCTCCTGATATTGAATCTCTCTTGTGATTTCTTCAGGCTCTTCTAGCACTTGAAGCTTATTCTGACTACCCTTTTTCCCCTCAGTATGTTGTTTCCTTGGTCCCTTCCCCCCCTTCCTCTGCTAGCCACTTTCTGGAATCTTTCAGTGTCCTTCGTTGCATTTAGGTTTTCTTTGTTATCTTCTTTGCTGAGAGGGCAGTCTCTTAATAAATGCCCATGTTCATGACATCTTCGGCATCTGAAGGGGATATGTTCGTAATCTACCATTTGCACCACTCCTCATCCAAAACTTCCAGGATGACTTCATCCGGAAGTGCTCCTGATAGATTCATTTCCACACATATCCTAGCAAAGGAGGTGTATTTGCCCCTTCTTGTGGCTTCAGAAGCTTTAACATAGCGTCCTAGTTTATTACCAATGGTGGCCAATGATTCAATTTGCCAATAGTCAAGAGGTAGAGAGTAGAGCCTTACCCACACAGGAACTGAAGAGAAAGCCTCCTTCTCTCAGAAAAATTTCATTCTCCAAGGTCTCATATAGAGACCAGTTGCAGCAAAAAAATAAGGTCCTCCCTCGAACATTTTGTCTTTATCTTCGATATTGGAGAAGACCACTGTGAAGAATCCTTTTGACCCTAGATGTAGGTCAATGCTTCCTTTGGGCTTCCAATGATACTTGATCCACATCTATAAAGCCTTTTCAATGGGCCATAGTCCCATGAATTTACAGATAATGGCGTAGGTCCCCATATATTCCCTGTGCTCCTACAGAGAGGGATCATTTAATATTACTCTAGGAGTGATTTCTTCTTTTGGTTTGCAGGGTCCTCTCTGTTTTCTGTCTCTTGAACCCAGACTTTTATCTTCTTCTTGTTGTCTTCTTTTGTTCTGGTCCCATTTGTTTCCTTTTCATTGACCTTGTTTCTGAAGTTCATACCATCTTTAATAGTTACAACAGGTGATTTACTTCTGCTGGCCACTGTTTCTTTGTAGGAGGGAGCCAGGCTCCCCCCTTGCTACTCTCCATTTGAATCTGACTCTGCTCGCACTAGTTACCCTGGCCATTGCGTGTCTCCCGCACTCCCGGTTATCCGCCTGCTCGTTGATAGCTAGAGTGTCATTCATATTGCAAAGAAATCAACATTTCATTCCAAGACTAAACATATATAGCTCAAGTATCATTTCATAGAATGAGTGTTGGAAAATGGAAAGTTGAATGTAGAAAAGATACACACTAGCAAGAATCTTGCAAATATGTTAAAAAACATTGTAACTAGGGAGAAACTGAGATTCTAGGAAGTTTCTATTGGTCTTCAATTATGATGGAAAATATGAGAAACAACCAGGTCCAAGTGGAGTCATTGTCTAATAATTGAAACAACGACACAATTTATATAATTAGTCTCCAAGTGGGAGATTGTTGGGTGTGGAGCCTTATTATCTTCCTGATTCTTTAGAGGTTTTTGGTTTCATCCATGTTGGATCCCTATTCCTAATGTGGTGGAAACACCACCCATTTAATCACCGCCAAGGGGGTTAAGGGGGGGGTGAAGGAAAATTTTATGAGACCCCCCTGGTGGGGATTCAGGGGAAGCACCCCTGAAGCTAAAAATTGATGAAAAATTACCTTGTAAATATTGTAATTTCATAGTGTTAGTTTCGGTATCTTCATCCCTCCATGAATGATAAAAATTCTCTTGTTGCATTGCATTTTAGGTGTCTCATCTGATCAGCTACATTCCATTAGGATCACAGATCATCTGATGGCAGTGGAATTTTATAAATTTTTCGCTCATGATCTTTACCTGCTGGCCCATTTTCAGGTCATTTACAATCATTTTTGTCTTTACATCTGCAAAAATTCATTTTTAGGGTTTTAGGTCTCATTAGGTCTAGGGTTTGTCCTCAAGGTCTTGAAAAAGATCAATAATGGTCAGCAGGCGCATGAGGAGGTCAAATAAAGTCTCAACAACAAAATTTCAATAATCACATGCTCAGTGATTATTTTTCCTCAAAACCCTATTTTGAGGAAAAAGAGAGTTTTTTATGTTTTATGTATAAAATTTTATGTAATTTCATTTTTCCTATATCTAAAAATTTCGATATGTAGCCCTGGTCACTTTGCTAAGCTCCTGCATTCCAGCCCCTGCAAAAGAGTCAAAAAGTCAAGGCATTTAGTCCATCAAATGCAAAAATAGTCAAAATTCCAAAACAAAGTTTTAAATTATAAGTGAAAGAAAAACATTACATAGTGGGTTTTTATAAGTGGAAAATTAAAATCCTTTGTATATAAAGTCTTTGTCATGTTGAAGAAGTTCATTTGTGTCCAAAGACTGAAAGAGAACAAAAGTAAAGTTGTTTTTGAGCCAAAGGAGTGAATTTGCAGCAGATAGTGAAAATTCTTGAGGTGTGGCGCACTTGGGTCAAGGCACGACGCACCTGGCCAGCGCGGTGCATACAGTGCAAGTTTTAAAATAAAATTATAACTAGTGCGACGCACCATTGATGTGTGGTGCACCTATTAGTGGGGCGCGGCACACATGCCTCCAAAGCCCGAACTCATTCAAATTGCCTCCTCCAAGCTCCAAACTTGCAAATTCTTCATTCCACAAGTAAGTTAACATCTCCATATTGCCATTGCAAGGGTTTTCATCAGTTTGCATGGTGTTTCAATAGGTAAAAAACAAAACCCTAGTTCCTTGCACAGTTGTACTAAGAAAGCTGCCTAGGGTTTGAAAAATTATATTTTTTGCTGTTAAATTCCCATCCTACCATTTTCACATCCCCTCACTATAATTTCATTCACCTCTTTTCTCCTTCCCTCTTTCACTTACACCTACATATTTCCCTTATCCCTAAAACTGAAAACCCTAATCCCTAACCTCACTTCTCCCAAACCCTAATTAACATCCCTAATCCCTAAATATCATCCCCCAAAACCTGTCATTTCCAGAAACCCTACAAGCAACATCCCAACCCTTCATTCACATTCCATATCATCAAATCCCTGTTATTTAGCAGCAAATACCTATTGTCTCTATAAAATCTCTTCATACTCATCTAAGAAACATCAAACAATGGCAAACTTAGAGTCAGATTCATCTTATGACAAAAATGAGGAAACAGTAAGTGACTCCTCCAAAGAAATTAATGCACCAAGGAGACCTCATAAGGAAGGAAAACATATCCGGGAGGAGCCCACTACACTTACTAAGTTGTTGGCTTGCCCAATTGCTGTAGCATGATTCAAACATCAATCCTGCTATCAATTTTGTGAGATGGTGGAAAGAGTTAAATACCATCATGAGCTGGCTAGATTGTTTGTCCTCCATCTTCACAATGGTCAGGTCAATTTGGTAGGTGCTACATTCACTTTGACACCGGAATCTATAGCTGAAGCAACATGTATTCTGAATGTGGGTGAATAGTGGAACAAGAGATAGTTGGTGGACAGAGAACATTATGAGCCTTATATCAAGGCTGGCTTTCAGAGGCAGATTAGTAGATTTTTCCCTTTCAGGTATGTTTAGGACATATATGCTCCATTGATGAAGCTCATAATCAAATATTTCTGCTGTGAAGGCAGATTTTATCACCTATATGCCTACCACATCAAGTTATTAACACATTTCACTAGGGTAAGGATGATGAACCTCCCCTATTTCATATGCCAGAATATTAAGAAAATGACCACATTGGTGAAAAGGAAACCTCCTCATTAGTAGTATAACAACATCTATCACTTTGTGTTAATCAAGATTGTTGTTTTGCATCAGCTTAGTTTACTGAATGTTTCATGGGAGGATTTCATTTCACATGAGGTCTTCACAGGCTCTCAAGTACCCCCGCCAATTTTTCATGAGGTAGGAGAGCCTTCAAATTAGCAAGAGGTTCATGAGACTCAAACCACCAATGTGCTAGTGTTTGTCACTTACCAAAAGGGCACAAGGAGATTGTTTGCAGCAGCAAAACGAGTTCTATCTCCACCCAGGGTGGAAGGGGTCTCATTTCCTTCAACAGAAAAGCAGGTACAGGACAAGCATAAGCAACCATTGCATGATGAGGGGCCTTTAGACGGTCAAGATAGAGATTTCATTCTCATTCAGGATGATGACACCAATTTGGGCTCCCAAAGCTCAAAGCTCAAGGAGATCATCCAGGAATAGCAAGCTGACATTCATGACTTGTCTCTCAACCTGGAAAGAGCCAAGTGGATAATCAACTATCCTGAGTAGAGGAGCAAATAGTTAGAGGATCAAAAAACCATCATGGAGCTCCAAAACATAAGAGAAAACCGACAAGCTGCCAAGAGGAGGAAAGTCAAGTTGACACCACTTGAACAAGAAATTGATGTTGATCATGAATCTTGGCTTGAGAGGGTAAACATGCACTTGGAAAAGATGCTGGAGAAGGCCAGAAAAGAGAAAAAGATGTTGAGGCACATGGCCTATCACTATTTGGGGAGAAACAAAGTTTGCAAAGCGAGAAGTAGGACTTTGAAGGCCAAGTTGAGGAAAGCTTTGAGGAAAAGGAAAGAGCAAGACAAGATCAAGATTTTGGCTGAGACTTCCTTAGCCCAAAATAGCACTTGATGTAGGACACTCAGCCTAAATTTCAAGAAATTTGGGATACCTTTTGTAGATTTTGAATTTTTGGAGCAAAACACAGGTTTTTCTGCCTGGTGCACTATGCCACCTGGCGCGCGCTTTGGTTAGGGACCTCCTTTGGAGGAGAACTCAACATTTTTGGATTCCTCAGGAAAAAATATGAATGCCCACAAATTTCCAAGAAATTTTGTCAAGTTTTGAGCTTCCAAAAGGGTCAAGAATACCTCAAAAATGCCCTTTTTGCCCCTTTTTGGCCACACAGGAAGCAGTGTTTGGAGAACTCACTTTTGGAGGGGCAAGTGGACACCAAATTCAGAAATTCTACCTGTTCTGGAAAGTAGACAGATAGACCTTCGAACAAGCCCACTTTGAGAAACTTTGGTGCATGGGAAGGCCTCCAAAATCAGCTGCAAAAAATCACTACACACAGGGACAGAGGCGCAATGCACAGGATTGAAAACTAACTTTTTTACCCAAAAAACTATGTTTTTCGCCTATTTTTTTCTCAGATTGACTTTTCTATCTCTCATAGTCAAACTCCTTATGTAATTTGATGTAACGTGATGGAATTTGATGTAAGTATGCTAAAAGTTTACTCATGGAGATAGATACATCATGAAAAGGTAGTTTGAAACTGAATGAATCAATTTCCCAGGTTTTAGAGGCAAGTTGTTCCACTGCCTACTTTTTAGTTCCTCATTTAGATCTTGTTGAAACAACTCCTAAATTCATGAATTCGACCCCTAAAGCCTAGCATGAGTTGTTCGTTTCCTATATCTAGTACTTTTTCAGTCATTTGTCAAGGTTAGACTCTTGTGAATGCTTTGAGCATCATTGTACATTCATCTCTGCAGTTTGGCAAAGGAATAGACCAAGGTTTGCAGCACTTTGTGGGATTCTTGTGGCAACTTGATTTGGTATTGTTTTTCCTTCTTTAATGCAAGTTTACATGTGTTTATGTATGCCATCATCTCTTTTTTTTCAGCTTAACTAAATGAATCAAGGATAAAGGTAGAATTCATTGATGTTGTTGTGCTCTATCTAGGGTTTGTTTAGTTATTTATGTTTTTAAATGTTTGAAGAGGATCCTTGAGACTTTCATACCGTCTGCAACTCCTCACCAATATTAAGACTCTCCATCTCACTTATTTCAAAGTACCAAACCAAATGCTTACCTCGCCCCACAGAAACCTCTACAAGACTGTGTCCATTCCCTAGACCCAAATCTGTCTTTCACATTTGAGCCAAAAAACCAACATTAAATTCAATCAAATTCCTCTGAGCATATACCTAGCCTAAAATTAGTCTTTACATAAGTCATCTCAAACCTCATTGATCATATTTCCCTGAGATTGACAAGGAGAGAGCCCTCTCCCAACCTGGTAGGGCTAGCGACCAAGTTAAGCATGGTTTGATGTTACCCTAGATCCTAGCCTTCTTAGCCTGAGGTAGATTTAGGCACTAACACATAGTCAATCTGGGTCATTCATTAGGCAAATGATCTGACAATAGAAGTTATGTTAATTTAATAGTTTTTCCCCTAGAAGGCAACGCTCAATTTATATGAGGGAATTTTATTGCGGTTGTGTATTATTATTCTGAGCAAGGAGAGAGGAGATTATGTCAGAGTGAAGAGGAATTACAATGGATCTACCATAGGTTGTATCTCTTCATTTTGTTGGATAAAAAAAAGGAAGGACTGGCTATTTCTCTGTGGACGTAAGCACAATTTCTTGAACCATGTATATCTGTGTCTCTCTTGTTTTATGTGTTTTTGTATTTGTGTTTACGCAATATATTATGTATTTCATTCCTCCATTAATTAATTTCTAACAGTGAAATCTGGAAGAAGGATTAGATTGAGCTTTCCCTTGGAAGCATTGGGAATCCATGGGATTGAGTCATGGTATTTGGTGCTAGTCTTGTGCTTTTAGTTTTATGTGATTTGTTTATGCTTGATTTATGGTTTTGATTGTGTTTGGTGCATGACCATGCCACTTTGTTTGTGGTGTCATATTTCTATTGGATTTCCATGGTTTTCTTCTTGTTTTTTTCTTGCCTTTTTGTGCTTTGAGGGTCTTTAGAATTGGTTGCAGAAAGATCAAAGTTAATGGACACCGGGAAAAGATGAATGAAGCCCAGCAAGTAATGTGAGAATTAGATGAAGCCTGGTGCATGTATGAAGGCATTTGAAGGTAAGAATATGAAAACCAATTGGATTGGTTGGGTCCATTGGGATAAATGGACTTGAGGCGTCAAAGATCTTCACTATGTTCGGAACTATTGTTCTCGATGTTGGGCGTGGATAAATTGGGTTCGCTTAACCTTGGCCTTATGATATTTGGTAATTGTGTTATGATTATGATTACGTTGATGTCTATATACGTATATGTTTATGTATGTATGAATGACATTTTATTACAGGGCCGTTAGTGATAATGCTTATGGAGGAATGATTGCTTATGCAAGTCAAAGGAATGAAGAGGTTCTCGATTTCATGAGGAGTCAAGTGGAAGAGTAGAGGTTGATAGATCTATTAGGTTAGTAACATGTGGATATGAATTAATATTATGTGCTTATATGATTCCTATGTTTATTATATGAATAAGGTATGATGAGGGATACATCAGCTGAATGAAAAAAAGGTGATCTCTGGCATGCTGGGACACGAATAGATAGTGGAAAGACATTAGAAGCTAGGTTTGTTGGCAAAGATAGTGTGGCCTTTGGATATTTAGTACTACTACTATGTATATGTTGTACATGTTGTACCTATGGTGTTGTGTACATGTGGTGTGGTTTGCATGTTGTATATGGGGTGCTATGTACAGGTTTTGTACATATGGCTTATGCAAAATTGTGTACATATAGTGTTGTGTGCATGTTTCATATGTGGTGTTGTGTACGTATGGTGTTGTGTGCATCTTGTATCTATGGTGCTATGTAGATATGGTTTTGTGTGCATGTTGTACATGTGGTGTTATGTACATCTGGTGGTGTGTATATTTTACATGTGTTGTTGTGTGCATGTGGTGTTGTGTACATGTGGTGTTTTGTGCATGTGGTGTTGTGTACATTAGGTGTTGTGCAGATATTGTGCAAGTGGCGTTATTTGCATGTGGTATTGTGTATACATTGTACATGTTGTGTTCTATATATTTGGTATGGTATTATGGGTATTGTGTAGTCATTGTATCACAACATGTGTATTCATGGTATTGTATGGTGTGTATGTATATGTATTGTGTTGTACACCAAGTGTTGGTGTATGTGTCTTGTTGTACACTAGGTGTAGGTATATGTTTCATTTTGTATACTGAGTGTAGGTGTGTGTGTCGTGTTGTACACCAGGTGTAGGTGTATGTGTTGTGTTGCACACTAGGTGTAGGTGTATGCATCATGTTGTACACCAAGTGTAGGTGTATGTGTGGTGTTGTACACTGGGTGTAGGTGTATGTGTTGTGTTGTACATTGTGTACGTGTATGTGTTGTATAATGTGATGAAACCAACAATTGTGGGACAGTCTTGGCGTTGTTGTTTCTATTGAGGATCGAGGTGGTTTAGCCTTTGGATGGCCTCATTGTTGATATTGAGGGTTGAGGTAGTTTAGTCTCAGGATACCATTGTTGCTATATAGGTTTGAGGCAGTCTAGTCTTTGGATTCTCTTGTTGTGTGAAGAGAAGAGAAGGCATTGGGTGCTTGTTGGGTTTGGCAACCAGTTTAGTGTGTGTATAGAAAGGACAAAGAAAAAAGGTAGAAATAAAGAACTGATTGAAAGATAAGTATCAATATTTGGTTTTAGTTTTTGATTATGTATGTGATATATGATGATGATTTATGATGGTTACATGTGATCTATGATTTTGATTTATGACAGTTGAGTTTTGAGCTAACCAGATGTGATATGTTTATACATGAGTATTTGATCGAAAGGTTAGTTTGACTTGTTGTGATAGGAAGTAAATAGAATTGCAGGTGTACCTTATTGACGAGCTACCAATGAGGTATTATTTGAATTTATTTCAATTTGTTTCAAATCTAATGGAAATTTTGTGCTTGGTACAAGAAATCATGTCAAATTCTTGGTTTGGGTGGTTGAAACTGACTGCAATAATTAGAAGCAACATCAAAAAGGAATTTAAACTCACAACAATATGTTGGTAAAGCACTTCAGGAGCAGGGCCATTGTGGGACACTGGTACCCAATAATGTCCATTGGTTGCCATGACCATGATATAACCTATATAATGGTTTTGAGGTAGGGATATGCCTCAGAGTTTGGGCCTTTCGATGTGAGGAAACCTTGCCAAGGGATGGATCCCCCAAGAAAGGGCATACAGGGGAACTTGGAAGGTGAATGACTACACAGAAGTAGGTGACTAGATTTCCCAAGGGACTATATAGCAGATAAGGGAAGGTCAGGGGATGGGTTTGTTTTAGTCATTAGTGTTTCTAGATTGACTTAGAAGCACATTGGGAGTGTGCCCTAGAACAATTTGTCGGTAACTATTCACTCAGGGGACATGTAGCACAAGGATCATAGCATTGGACATTGGATGGAGGTTTAACTTGCCAGTGGATTATAAACTTCCTACGAAGGAGGTAAATATTGGTATTACTTTATGGGTGGAGGTGTGAGCTTCTGGACTCCCTTGTTGTGGATGCAGGCACCATATCCTTTTATTTTTCTACTTAAAAAAAATGCGCGTATGTGTATATTATTGTGAATATTGCATCAGGTTGTATTTATAAAGCTAAATAGATAGTATGGTTATTTTATGGTGGAAGAAAATGTGAAAATTTATATTTGGTTGTTATTGTAAATACCGTAATGAGTTTCGTTATAAAGCTCCAGTAAACCATATGGTTTTCATGTTTTCAAGAGGTTGTTCATTGTAAACATTGAATTGAGATAAGATATAAAACTCTATGGGTAGTTTGTTTTGGTTTTCAGTGGTCTTCCTAGTTATAGGTGTCATTGAACACCGATGACGGTCTTCCCCTAAGGAGGAGGGGCATGTAACAACCTTAGGTTAAAAGTTCATGAAATAAATTTAATAACGAAAAAATAAGACAAAGGTCATGGGACACATATTTTAAGATGAATGTTGGGAAAAAAATCCTAATGGGTGTTCATTTTGGATTATTATAGCTAAGGAAATTTGAAAAGGCATTGGTAAAAGATTTGAAAAGGAAAAGAGGCATTACTTGGCATTTATTTATGAAAATAAAGGAAAATAGGAGAAAAGGAAGGTGAATAGGCACAAATTTTCATGAGGTAATTGAAGGAAAAATAGAGGAAAATGAAGAAATCAGAGGCCTCAATGATAAAAAACACTTCTGAGGATTAGTTCACAACATTGTTTCAATTGATTTTTGGAATTGGTTTGAGAGAGGAGAAGAGCACCAAGAAGAGAAAGCAAGAAAGACAGAAAAGGAAGGACAAGAAAGTAAAGGAAATGAAGGAGCAAGCAGCTTTAGCAGGAATATTTGCAGGTAATATGTTGCATGTGTTATTTCCTAGCTGGCTTTTCCATGCATGGTACATGCATGTGTATATTTGGTTCTCCTGATGTCATTGGCATGGTTTTCGCCTAGTTTGACAATGGTTTTAGCCTTTCCTTTCCATTTATGGATATCCATGGTGTGATGGGTTTAATTTATGGTTGAGATTTGGATTTTTGGAAGGTTTAGATCCGGGTGAGGTGGTCTTAGGAAAATATCAAGGGTTGGGGGTGGAGACGGTTTTCTCCAGGAAGCCCTCAACATGTGGGTGGAGACAAGAAAATTCCTCAAGTGATGGTGATGGAATTCTTATGCATCAAAGCTTGGTTTGGTTTTGTGATCTCTAGACTAGTTTAGGTGAGATCATGGTTGTGGGAGGGTTGAGGTGGTTTAACCTCTTGATTCCATTGGTTGTTTATGTATTGGTTTATCCCATTAGATCCCACATTCATGCTTAGAATATGGCACGAGGGTAATTAGCTGAAAGAGAGATTTGGTTTAGCCCAATCTATGGTCGGGTGGTATGTGGAAGTCCCTGACCTGGTTGGATTTTGCATATGTTAATAAGAGCTATGTTCTTCTTTTATTTTATGAGTAAATGTACTTGTTAAGATGTGGCATTGTTGGTTGTTATATCATTATTATTAATATAGTTATATGTTGGTTATAAGCATGGTTTCATGAAAGATTCTATTTATGTATATTATCATGTTTTGATTGGTAAATGAATAGTTATTGAATCCATGACCTCATAGATTTTATTGCAACTATTATGAGAGGGAATTAGACCTTCTTGATGACTCTTACATAAGTATCAGACCCCTATGTTCAGATATGCATTCATGAAATATAGATTTCATGTTAATAATATGTATGAGAGAATGATGGTCATGGTTAGGCCTGGTTAGGTTAATTTCTTGATCAATTTTTGTATTAATGGAATTTTCTTAATGGTATTTATCATCTTGTAAAGTCTCATTAAGTTCTCGGTAGTGGTCTAGATACAAGTTTTGAAAAGGTGGCATTGATTTATGGGTCGTAGGCTCAGAATTGAGAAACTGGGACTACAGTCACTACCTTTTAGGCTTATGCATGCAACTAGAGGTCTATAGTCTCATGGATGTAGTGTTATGTCTGCAACTAGGAATCTAGGTCACTAAAAAAGAAACCTAACTCAGAGTTTGGGCACCTAGAAGGGTGGTTTAGCTCTTGGGGGTCTTGTAGCTCCTAAGGAAGGTCAGTAAAGATTCATTTTGTCAACTTTATTTCCTAAAGGTGATCTAGGAGGTCAATTTATGTCATTGTTTCTCTCTCTATCATGTTTACCCTGACAAGCTGGTGAAATTGGGTAAATGTGGGAGGGGGGGCACTGCAGCACACCTTTTCTTTCCCAAGTGTCGCTTTCATGTTCGCAAATATTTTTTTTCTTTAATTCAATTTATAAATTGGTACTTTCATGTTATATTTTCTCTGGCATGTGTCTCCATAAATTTAATCAGCTTTTGCAAGTGTCAATTTCACTTTTTCTTACTGTTGCAAGTGTCGCTCTTAACCATATCCACTCTTTTATGTGTCTTAGCTTTGTATATCACTACAGGTATCTCTAGCGCATTATTTTGCATTATATCATCATATATATCATATGAATATGCACTAGGTACATTCCTATGGCTTAGCGAACTTTCTGGTCACAGTCGACCCTTTTGTTATAGTTTGTATTCTAAGTGTTGCAATGTGGCATTTCAATAGTCTCACATAAAAATAAGTGTCACATTATTGTCATTTCAAGGTGTGATTTATGTTTCTGAGTCCTATGAATTCCCTTGTCTTGTATTGATGGCTTCCATGTCTGTTATCTATGTTTGGGTCATGTTTGGATGCTTTTCTTTGTCTTACTCTAAGGGTCTCAAACTTAGTCATTATGTAGCTCTTCTTGGCCCTCCTACCCAGTGTAGGTTATGAAAGCTTCAATCCTTCACCAAGTAATGAGCATAGACTATCCATGCGCCTCATTGATGAAAAATTTCCCTTCCAGACTTGTGAACTGAGTATTTATCAAGGTAAACTCCTATGAATTCACATTGAGAACCTTTAAATAATAGTGTTGAACAGGTAAATCCCCTCTGTGGACAGAGGCGATCCCGCTAGCCTAACTGAGGTCTAGCAACAATCAAACAACGCTAACATGCAGGTTCCTAATTGCATAATAAAGGTCAAGATGAGAGCCTACCTCGAATCCAACGCTCATATTTGTAGAAGAGTCGTCGCTCCCGTTCCTTTGCTCCGGCTGGTCACGATCCCCACGATCCTCGTGAATGGACACCTGCACATGCAAAGAACGACACAAATACAAGCATAAAATCCAATAGATGCAACTATATATCAGTCAGAAAGGATATCACTCAATCATCATTATAAAGACAATAAGAGTGGAACCATAATGATAGTCGTCCATTAATGAATAATCGGCAGAGAAAGATACAACCAAGGTTCTGATGTTGAACCTATTCTCTGGCTGGGCGAGCAGCTATGTATGCCTTGCAATAGACCTTCTCTCTCTCAGTATTCCGGCAGCATAACCTCCCTATGCTTCAAAACTCTTACTATCACTCTAGCATTACTCCAAAACTCACAAAAACTCCCAGAACTCCCAGAACTCCCAAAAACTAGCTTGTCTAATGCATGAGGACAGACTTTTATAAATGGAGAAGGGAGGAAGGTTCAATGTACCAGGACACCCATTGTGGATTGGTGTTATCTCCGAAAAGCTACTGAGGATAGGTGTCAAGGATAGATGATGACTCTCGACCTCTATCAGATGGTTTTTTCCCTCAGAGGACTTCATGATAAGAGAGGAAGAAACATATGGGTGCACGTTGGCCAAAAATCATTACCAAATTTAGTTGGTGCGAGTGTTTCTCTAGGACAGAGCGCCAATGGGCGCGCCCCCTTTTGAGGATCTCAGTGATTGGCGCAGGTAAGACACTGTGTACCTGCGCCAATGGAAAAAGGGCACTTTTCAGGGATAATTTGCAGAAGGTGTCTTCAGGGAACATGAAGTACATACTCAGGGGAACATAATGCAAGTATTTTTAGGTTATGTCACTGCTCACAGGTCCTGGAATGTATCCTCCAATGTACGAAAACAGGGGTAACAGGGACGGTGACCAATGGTGAAAAATTGCTGCGTAACAGATGCCCCCTAAAGCAAAAGATATAGAAAAACAAAAATTCGAGTTTAAGGAGCTTTCAACTAACAAACTGGCAAAATTCACAGAGCTGGCGCGACTATGAATCTGTAACTTGCGCTATTCAGGAATTGGCGCGAGTTCCTGTTGTGCAACATGCGCCAACTGGCGCGACTGTCAAAGGAAAAAACACGCCAACTGCGTTTGCTGACCCAAAAAATAAACGAGACAAACCAGGGTCGGGCCAACAGTGCTCAGAAGGATCAAACAGCAAATAACAATTTTAAAACTGACCCAGAAAGCTCATTAACTCAGGCGAGCAAGAGAAAACTAACATGCAAGACAAACTCCAAATAGCTTCTCCCCAGTGGAGTCGCCAAATTGTTAAACAGGTAAATCCCCTCTGCGGACAGAGGCGATCCCACTAGCCCAAAGTGGGTCTAGCAACAATCAATTCACGCTGCTATGCAAGTTCCTAGTTGTATACTAAAAGGTGGATTACGAATACCAACCTGGAATCCAACGCAAATGTCGAAGTAGAGTTGACCCTCGGGCTCCCTTGCTTCAGCAGGTCACAATCCTAGCGATCCTCGCGAATGGACACCTGCACATGCAAAGAACAAGACAACTACAAGCATAAAATCCACCAAAGTACAACTATATTTCAGTCAGAAAGGAAATAAATCAAACATCATAATAGGCAATGAGATTAGAACCATAATAGCAGTCATTTATTAATGAATAATAGGCAGAGAAAGATACAACCAAGGTTCTGACGTTGAACCTATTCTCTGGTTGGGCGAGCAGCTATGTATGCCTTGCAATAGACCTTCTCTCTCTCAGGATTCCGGTAGCATAACCTCTCTATGCTTCAAGACTCTTACTATCACTCCAGACAAGCATAATCACAACTAGCATTACTCCAGAACTAGCTTGTCTAATGCATGAGGACAGACTTTTATAAATGGAGAAGGGAGGAAGATTCAATGCACCAGGACGCCCATTGTGGATCTTCATTATCTGCGAAACGCTACTAAGGATAGATGTCAAGGATATATGATGACTCTCAACCTCTATCAGATGGATTTTTTCCCTCAAAAGACTTCATGATCTGAAAGGAAAAAACATATGGGTGCGTGTTTGCCAAAAATCATTACCAAACTTAGTTGGTGCGAGTGTTGTTCTAGGACAGAGCGCCAATGGGTGCGCCCCTTTTTGAGGATCTCAGTGATTGGCACGGATAAGACACTGTGCACTTGCGCCAATGGAAAAAGGGCACTTTTCAGGGATAATTTGCAGAAGGTATCTTCAGGGAACATGAAGTACATACTTAGGGGAACATAATGTAAGTGTTTTTAGGCTATGTCACTGCTCACAGGTCCCATAATGTATCCTCCAATGTACGAAAACAGGGGTAACAGGGACGGTGACCAATGGTGACAAATTACAGTGTAACAGATGCCCCCTAAAGCATGAAGCCCGAGAGAGAGAGAGGGGTGAAATGCTTTACAAGAACACATATAGCTGCCACCGAGAATCTGCATTGAGAGATACAATTGATAGCTCAAATACATGATGTACGTGGTATGGTCGCAGCCATCCTAAAAGACTCAGGTATGGGCGCAACCATCCATCAATGAGTCATGTAATAATAATCCACAAAATCGCAACCTGGCCCACAATGGACTAGAACCAGGGTCTTGCGCTCCATCCAAACCCGAACAGAGTACAAGTTCAAACATGCGAATACAGGAGTTGAAGTCGAACATGCTTGAACATCGTCTGATTACCAGCCAATGATGAAAGTTGTTAACAGATACGAGAGGGGCCACCAATAATGACGATGGTCCTCAAGGTACTATAGGTACAATCCACGGCGTGCGAATAAATGAGCCGGTGTCGAACACCCGTAGAGTCATCCGATCGGAGGCTAGTGATGAAAACCTCGTGTCGAACGCGAAGAACCTATCATTGAGGCATGCAGGCTCCAAGGTACCGGAAGGGAGTCTCTAGGTCACTTTCCTGGATAATGAGTTGAAGTCGACAGGAAGTGATCTTCATCGAAGGTGGGCTATAATGTTTCCCACATCATCGACACGAGACGGAAAGAGAAAATATGTTTTGTGTGAAGTATCAGAGGGAGGTTATACTCGTAGAGGCCAACTTCTCTTGAACATATCAGCGGCACAATGACGGATTTGGCAGTATTTTAGGTCAAGTGATCAGCGGTCGTAACGACAGGACAATGAGAAGATGAATGGTCAAATAGGATAACCCAAACCCATGGAGGCAAATGTGAAATGAGATGAGATGTCCCCACCCATACACGAATGCAAACAGTTCCATGTTCAAGAGCAACATACTGTCGATGACGACGATTATGATTCCTTTATTTCCCCCACCATTTCTGGCGAGTACCCCGGTTATTTTTGGATGACAAGCTTGATGGGGATAGCATATGCTTGAGGAGTGTCATTACGATGGAATCCGATGTCATTAAATTTTAACGAGTCTGACAAAGGAAGAACTTGGCGTCTTTTCATGTTTAGAGAGTTTGAAAAGACAGCAGAAAAGAAAACTCCAGGGGGGGTGCTTTTTCGTAAAGTTGTGTCTCTCGAGCCCGAAAAAGTATAAAACGATGCTCGAAAGAACCGCCCGATCATTACGACCGAGGAGTACTCTTCGTAAATAGTGACTTCGACCCAAAAAAGTAAAAAAGCGGTCAAAGTACGTCGTTTTAGAGCCAATAACGAGTGCGAAACGACAAACACCCGGCGATCTTTGTTAATTTAATCGGTCGAAAAAAGAGCTTTAAAAGCGACCGCCTCTCGTTCTTTTTAACAAGCTGAAAGGAGGCTCGGCTATCTTTTCTTGTTTTATGTCGGAAAAGAGCTTAAAGACGACATTTTTTGGGACCAAGTGTATATAGATCTGCTGTGACTTTGCCTGTTCTGAGGACCTGCACACAAAAAAAACCACCCGTGTAAACCCGTCCGATATGTCGAAAAACACAGTAAAACATGCATCAAGCCATAATATAATGACATCAGGATTAAATTCATGATAAAAGATGACAAACCCACTTTTATAAAGTTAATTTAGAACTTTTTACCATAAATAGGGGGGTGTAAAAATCATTTTTACCATTTTACCATTTGAGCTTTGGAGAACGTTGTAAAACTACAAAGTTGACAGAGCGAATTCTTCATCGTGCGGATGCCGTTCTCCCGACAACTGATTCCGGGTAGGTTCCTCTCGCCCTGTGCTTTATTTTACGTCCTTTTCCAAGCATTTTCACCGTAGGGTTTGGCCATTTGGCCAAATTTTTTGAGCGTAGGTGCGCTCGCTCTCGGTCAGCGCAGATTCGCCCATCGGGTCCGCGCTGACCGATTTTACCAACACACACCACTTTTCGGGTCAACGCGGAAAACCCGTGTTCTTCCGCGCTGACCCAGAGAAAAGTACAAAAGGACGGCATTATCAGCGCGACTGTTTTAGAAACAGTCGCGCTGGCGCCGTGAAAACCAATTTTTTAAAATTTAAATGGATAATCGTCAATGATTGGCAACCTAATGCTTTTGGGTGATCATGCAGGACACAATGGCCTTTGTATGACAAGAGAGAGCCCACGACAATGAATATATCGCCTCTTTTGCTGATGTGGGATGCCGAAATGCAATGCGGGCATGCGGTTTTCTCAAATTCTTTCTCACTCCACGCTTGAGGGCTCAGCGAGACCTCCTAGAGCTCTTGATCAGAGCCTGGAACCCAGTGGATGGGAAATTTACGATCCGAGGCCGTGACATAGAGTTTGACTCCTCGGATATTTATTTTTTGACTGGATTGTCTCGCCGAGGTGTGATGCCCATCCTAGAGGGGCAGCGACCTAGCAGCGAGACGCTTGACCAACTCATGGCCCGAGTGTGCCCACAGGCGGTCAAGACACGGAGCGGGAAAGCAAGCATTCCATCAGTGGGTGTCGGTGACATAGTCCTTCGTACTATACGCTTCCTAGTGACGCGGGCAGCAGGCAGTCTGGCCAACCATGAGGCCTCAAAGGCCAACCTGTTACTAGCTCTCGAGTGCTTACAGCCCACAATTTTCAATTGGGCAGCAGCTCTGACCAACAGCATGAAGAGACAATTGAGTAACTTCCGACGTTGAGAGTCGAAGCAGTTTGGCTACGGATCGCTCTTGCTTCTGCTCATTTTCGAGTGGGTGCCAGCCCTTCGGCTGCGGACCATGGTGGTAGATCCGCCTAACAGTCCACGAGAGACGAGGGCCACCAAATGGGCCCGGTTCATGCCACGTGGAGGTGGCGGCCGCTCAGTGTCGTGGGGTGTTTTCTTCCGAGAGTGGCTAGATTGCTAGGTTATCTTTTTCGAGGACTGGCCATACGCCAATATCGACTTCCGCGGTGATCCCGACCTGCCACTGCTTGCGGGAGAGTAGTGGGACGATGGAGGTAAAACACTTGATCTCTTTTTGATTTTTAATATTTTGTAATGTTTTTGAATTTTTTCATGTACATGTCCTAATAAATGATATGCTGTGCAGATGTGGGACCTGTGAGACCCCTTGGCCTGGCCCCAGAGGCACGGAGAGAGGGGTAAGGCGCTGCCATCTTGGCCTTGGATCCTCCAGCAGGCGACATGACAGAGACTGTGGTACACAACCTTGAGGGCTTACTGGCAGCAGTCCCAGATTACCAGGGGTTCGAGGAGGTCCCCCTAGCTGCACAGATTCATACAGTGGGTGTGGAACCCAGGATGCACCGCCTTTTGAGGCGGGTGGCAGGAGCAGTAGCATGCTACAGAGAGCATAACCTACCGTAGTAGATGCCTAGGGTTTATTTTCCACTGTTGTTTTGAGAGACATACGTCTCAGATGTACTAAGGATGTCGGCTTTATTTCAGACATGTACACTTATTTTTTGAGCGCCTTAGTGCGCCACACGATATATATATATATATATATATACCGATTTTGGATGGATCTTTTACATGTGATGATGTTTTGATGTGCTATGCAAATGTCTAATACAAATGTGATCTAATGTATCAGTTTCACAACATACGATCCACGTATTTTTATATTTTTGACAAGCTTAAAAGCACGTACACACATGAAAACTATGCTTGGAAAAGAATTTATTTTCATATGTTTATGTTTTTTCCTAGATGGATCTTTTCTTCACGTAGTTATGTGCTTTATATGCTATGCGACTGTTTGACACACATGTAATCTGATGTATCTATGTGCATAACAAACGACCCATCACGGAATGTATTCACACACACACATATATTTTATTTTTACGAAAGCTTGAAAACACACATGATAATCATGTATGCAAAATATGCTTTATGAGAAATGAAACGGGCATGCCCCCAAGCATCGTGTCTCAATTCGAGGTACATAGCCCCCAAGCTTCAGTCCATTGAAAATGGATTGAAGGTTGACAAAATGGTTATGCGCTCGAAATGCACGAGCTCACCTTTCATTGTTTTAACGAGGTTGACATAATGGTTACAAACTATCCTCGTATACAAGTCATTTCATTATTTTAACGAGGTTGATACATTAGCCAAACTATCGTCGAAACTCCTTGTTTCATTTTTTAGGGAGCTTGACACAAGATCAGGAACTATGCTCCGCCCGAACTTCATCATAATGAACAGGAAGTCGGGGCTTCCAAGAGTGGCACTCCTGGTGGGAGGTCAATGTCTCGGAAGTCAGGACCCAATGCCCCCAGGACACTATGCACGATGGCGGCATTGCTGGATATAGGCATGGGAGAGGTAGCCACGTAGTTGATCTGGGGTGAGACAGATGCAACTGGTGGATGAGAACCAAGAGGGAAGGGCGATGGTGCCGGAGGGGCTTGTGGACGAATGAACGATAATTGGTCCATTGTCACCATTCTTCCATCGTGTGGAAAGAAAACAACACAGAAAAGTGAAGAAACAAGGGCTCCCATGGCATACACATAGTCACGTCCAAGGAGAAGACTGAAGTCTAAAGATCCTTGGGTAACCGAGACGTATATATAGAAAGTCTTGCTTCCCAAAGTGATAGGGAACTTTGGAAGGATCCCTAATGGTTGACTCGTTCCTCCGTCAAAAGTGGTGAGATTCGCTGCGACAGGTACAAGCGATGGGGAACCCAAAGCTCGCCAAGTAGTAACGGGCATAAGACTAACCGATGCTCCTTAATCTAACACAGTGCCAGGCAGCGCCATATGGGAAGCATAGGCAGTGACCCAAAAAGGCACATGGGATGGAAGGGGAGGGGTAGTCAAACAGCTCCAATCGAAGGACACAACCGAACTACTTGGTGGGGGAACCATATGGTTGCCCCCTTGCTCGGGAGGGACCGAATCGCAATTCTCCGGAGAAGCTGGGATGGGAAAACCATCATAAAGCTCAGGAGAATCCGAGGAGACGAGAAGAACATGGGAATGTTGCTCTTCCAAAACAGAGTGGACAACACTCTGTCCGACCAATGGCTGGTCTGGAACAGGATGGGCACAACCAGGTTCGGGAAGAGGGTCCTGGACAAGAGGAGAATGTGAACCAATCTCATTGTCGGGAGGTGAATGATCTGCAACTGCAGAAAGACGTTGATATCTAACGAGGAGTTGGGGCAAGGCAACTGGGAGACTTTCCAAAACAGTGGAGGCTTTATCCATGAGTGGACAAAGGTGAAGGGGATGATTGCCTTCACAAAGTTTGCAGGGGATTCGAATCTTCCCTTTTCCCTTGCCATTCCCAATTGATAAGGTAACATCGCCGTGAGCTTCAGTGGACGATGAGGGGCGGGCCGAATCACGAGACCATACTTCTAAGATCCTGGGGATGCGAGGAAAATCACGAAGAAGGTGGTCCTCCTTGCATAATCGACAGGGAAACTTAACCTTCTGCGGAGGAGCAGAAAGTGGCCTGACTTCAGGTGTACTTACGGGAACAGTTGTGCTCGTTACCTCTCCCTTGGGAGACTTCTTCTTCTTGTTCCTCTTCTTCTTCTTCTTAGCCACCTGGTTATTCGAATCGAGACTTCCACCAGGCGAAGTACAGGAAGAAGACGTAGAAGTAGTCTTCGAAGGGGAGAGGTCCACCTTAGGTTCAACATGATGTTGTTCAGGTGGAGGGACTGATGGAGTATCAGCCGACACGGTTGGGACGAAAGAGGTTGAAAACAACCAAACAAGCAACCCGATAGTTAACCCTGGAAGGGATAACGTCGCCATATAAGGAGCACCAACATTCCCAAGAGGAGGGAAATGACTAGGATTCCCATCAGGAGGGGAACTTGGGTTGGCGAACCCTGGAAAAGTTGCCATAACAAAAAAGAAACCTACTCAAGCTAACGCACACAAGATCTAACCAGGTAATGTTATCGTGGCCGAATAAACTTTAAAGCACATGAACTGAACTTGACCTTTTCATGTTTCGAGAGTCGAGAAAAGGACGAAAAGATGACTCTATCAACTTCGAATGTTTAATGAGCACGAAGTGACAAGACGCTCACTTACACCTTTTCTTTTAGGGAGTCCGAAAAGGATCAAAAGTGACTGCTCTGGATATTCTAAGAAAAAGGTTTACCAAGCAACCCGTAAAACTGCTTATACACCTTGGCAATCATATGAGAACCAAGGACTTTCCGTACTGCAGTCAATCTTCCAAAATGTTGTGTTCGGTGCGTTACGGTTCACAAGGCGGCAGACTCGGCTTCCTATGGATAAAGGATGTAAACCTAGTGGAGTCTCCCCATATATATGCGACGATACGTGGGAGCCCAAATCCGTGCTAGACCACAATTGAATCACACCAGGAGGAATCACCCAACCTTAATGCGAAAACAAGAGTGACTCGGTTTTACGACGCCAGAGTACGTCTCTAGCCTAGACCTCTAGATATCTGCGTTAAGTTCCAATGCGTTTTTAGATAAATTTGGTTTATTTTACGGTTGATATTGAATTAAGTTTTGATTTCAGGTCCTACCATATGATCTCTCAGAAATACTTAAATGCAAACTACATGCCAAAGAACATCATTTCGTTCGATGAATCCTAACTACGAGAAGGTTAGGAATTTTTCAATCAAACAAAACGAACTCAAGCAATCAAACAACCTAATGCAACTAATGGCAAGGAAACAAAACTTTTATTTTGAAAACACAAATCAACGAAATGTTCTTTTCCTTTTAACTATTAAATGCAAAAGATACTAGTTTGATTTTCTTTTCAATGGCACAAAATGCTTAAAATGATTTGAGAGATAGCTACATCAAGCAAAAGGAATAAAATCACTTGATGAAAAGACAACAAAGTCCCCAAGACACCAAAGCAGTTTTCCAAATCAAAGGAAAAACTAAGGTTAATGAGCTATGTGATCTAACCTCACCAAGACACAAAGGAATTCTAAGGAGGAAGGCAATCACTTGGAACACAACCAAAATACTTTCAACAATCACCGAGCAAATGTGAAAAGCAAATCTAAAGTTGGCTGGTCAAACAAGAAAACAAGATCCCACGGAAGGCTTGACACACACACAGCCACTAGATGCCGTAGGGCTAGGGTGCGAAATCAACAAAGAAAAGCAAACACCCGGAGGATGAAGGTAATCTATGCACAATTGACTTGAAAAGTGTGCAAATGTAATATATGCACAAATGAGAGTTCTAATTATGCATGTGTGATCTATGCAAGAGAATTCTCAAACACAAGATGATTCTAATGTAATCTAAGAACCAGTCAAGTGCAAATCAAGAAAATTGGGTGAGATTTCCAAAGATCAAAAACTAAAAACACTCAAAGGCAATTAACACTCATACACAATGAAGAGACTGAGACAAACCTTCAAGTAATGATCAAAGGAAATCAAATTAAGAATTTATCAAAAGAGAGACTCAAAACCAGTCAAACAAGATTCCCACACACTCCAGCAACTGTAAAAGTCATGGTAAGATACAAACCAAGCAGTGAAAGCGAAAAGGAAGGCTTTGCAAAACCGAAAACCAAGTAATAAACGAACCCTTGCGGAACAAGACTTCGCAAGCAAGTATGTCACAATTCAGACAAAATAAAACAAGTCATAAACCAAGTGGAAAGAGAAGGGGACAGTCAAACCAACAGGTTGAGGAGGAAAATTTGGACAAAAATGAATTCTACAAGATCAGCATGGGTGACCCTCAGCAACAAAGCGCTGATCAGACAACACGCATATCAACTTTGCGCTGTCAGCGCGAAAGGACATGGATTAAGGGCGCTGGCCCAAAAACAAGGTCAGCGCGACTGTTAAACGTATAAATGCGATGACAGTGAAGCCAAAGAAACAGATGTGCAATTTCAGTGCGACTGTTCTGATATAAGCCGCGCTGAGGCTAAAAAACAGGCAAAATCAAACCAAAAACTCCCAAGCCAAGGCAATAGCTTTTTAAAACAATTAAAGCGTTTCCCAGAGTAAGCCAGGAAATTAAAAAAAAGAGAACTAATCCCCAACCTTTGAAAAGAGAGTAACAATCAAATTCAAAACAAGGATGAACAACAAAAGACACAAGCAATGTCCCCAGCGAAGTCGCCAAATTGTTGGAGAGGTAAATCCCCTCTACGGATAGAGGCGATCCCTACTAGTCTAGAACGGGTCTAGCAACAATCAATCAATGCTACTCTGCAACTTCCTCATTACAATTACAAAGTGGGTAATGAACACCTACTTGGATTCCAGCTCTATGTTTGATGAAGAGATGCCACTCTCGCTCTTTCGCTCCAGCCGGTCACAATCCTCCACTATCCTTGTGGGCGGACACCTGCACAAGCAAAGAGAAGACAAACACAAGCGTAAAATCTAGTAAAAGCAACTATACACCAGTCATAAAGGATGTAATTCACATCAACCATTATAAGACAAATGAGAATGGAACCATAACAGTAGTCATCTATCTTTTATTAATCAAAAAGAGAGAAAGGTACAACCAATGTTATGACGCTGAGTCCTTCTCTAGAGGGTCCAGCCAGCAAGTCTCACAAGCATTCACCCTTGAAGGTAGATTTCCCAAGACAAACAACTCTCTCTCTCACACAAGGCAACAAACTTGATAACCTTCCTTAATCTCTCTAGCAATCCACCTCAACACACCAAATTCCTATTAAGAGGAGCACTAAAAGCATTATGAATTCCTCTATGTCAAAGTCTATATGTTCCAAAACTAGCTGCTCATGGCAATGGTGGAGGCTTATATAGGAGAAGGAGTCTCTATGAATAGTGAAAGGATGAGCTTATCTCCAAGAAAGGTGGCTCATAAGGTGAACATACATGCCATAGAAGGGAGGGCGACCTTTACAAAGCCAACAACCAGGTCTGGATTCATCTGGAAGGCTGGTTGTTAGAACAAACTCGCCCAAACAGGATCAGCGTGGGTGCATAACTGGACTGGCGCGCTGGCATCGCATCTCAATAACAGAAGAGGTTTGGTCAGCGTGACTTAGTGCGAGCGGAGGGTGCGCTGGCTATGAAATTCGACCAGCGTGGAAAACTCGTGTGCTTCCGCGCTGGCAGCGCATCAGTCGCACTAGAGGCCGCCAGTCAGTGCGGTTATTTCAATAACAGTCGCGATGATCAAATAAACTTTGGCATGAAGGGTTTTTTGGCCATTTCAGAGAGCATGAGCATGGTGGATGTGATTTCATGACACAGTAGGGAGATTGGCAAGGAGACAATGACAAATTACTGTGTAACAGGGTGAATGTTGACACCTAATCCTTAGTGATTGGGGAATTAAATGTGAACAACCATCGAGAAGATGAACTGAACAACACATTCATGTATATAATAGATAGCTGGCTAAATGAATAAACGAATAAGTTTTCTGGAGTTACTCTTGGACTGACAAATACTACCACCCATTTGCAACTAACTTTGGTTCCATTATTAATTACGGATTAACCACTTACAATTATTAATATGGGCTTTATTGACTCTTGACTATGACGTGATCGTGGGACCCTAACATTTGAAACGAAAACCATTTTGATCGAGATTTTCCTTTCATTCTGCACATTTAGAGAGAATGGTATGCCCATTCACACCATCTGGTGTCACTAACCTCTAGTCATCAGGTTGACAACACATTATCAACTAGTGAAAATGAAAGTCTTGGACACGATAGAAAGGTCAAAACTCCATGCGTATTATGTGAAGGAGACCATCACCTTCACCATTTTCCTTTTCTAAATGAGGCCAAGAGAATCTTGCATAATCTTCCTACTTCACCGCAACGACTTCCACCTAGATACAAGAAACTCTTACTAAGTCCATCACTAGTTGAAAGCCTGACTAACATAACTCAATCGTCGTTTGAAATGCCTATCATTGAGAGTGAACCTTCTAAGTCCATACCAGACCAAAGTTAATAGGTTGAGATGGTAGTCAACCCAGTCTTGCCTTCAGAAGGTCCACCTTTAGATGATACTATTTCCAAAGAGAATGAAATTGATGCTATTCAAATTCTTTGTGTTAATACAATGTCTCATGAACATGGGGGCAATCCACCCGTATCTTTACAATAGGAGGAAACCCCTAGTTTGAGGGGTTCATTCAGCCGTTTATCCAGTACCCCCTCTGAGCAGTCTAGTCATTTCCTTCAATTGGAATCAACTAGCAAGACGAAGCCTTCCTTCTAGTGTACCATTCTGAATCATAGTACAAGTTTGCAAAATGATCGTGTCTGGAACTATCATATATGAAGGGGCTTCAGTGAGTATCATTTTCTCAACTGCTTGGAAAGCACTTGTTTCACCATCATTTTTTCTTGAGACACAAAATTTGTCAGCCTTTAACAAAGGAACCAGTCGACAGTTAGGAACCCTTCCAAAGTTGACAGTAACTTTGAAAAGGAAAATCGTTCATTTGAACATGATGGTAGTCCAAGGACCATTAGATTACAATCCAATTTTTGGATGTGACTATATATATAACATGGAAGCTATTGTTTCCACACTCTTTCGAGTGATGTGTTTCCCACATGAAGGCAAAATGATACAACTTATCAACCAGTTTTCATTTCCTGGTTCAAACATAGCTACAAGTCAAACATCATCCTTGAATGATCTCTTTGCATCAAGAATGTCTCTTCAACCTTCATTTCATCAACCTAATTACCATGAGCAGTCCAGTGAATGTAATGAAGCTCAGGGGGCATGCACCCTGGTCTACTTTGGCAGGCAAACCCAGCTGAAAAGATAGGTTTCCCGATAGATTATGTGATTGGAAGCTCACAACATTCAGCTTTGTCTATTTTGATGGACAAAGCCAAGGAAGTGTTTTTGTCTAACCACTAAGAGAAGCAATCCTGCCTAACCATAGGGACTTCGATATGGTGACCAGGAGACTCTGCTTTTCTCAATAACTAGGGCCATGCAAACCTTTTTATGCAAGTCAAAAGCGACTAATTTCATTTGTTAGCTTTTTAGAGTTTTTAGGTTTTTAGCCTTTTAGTTTAAAATTCTTAGGATAGGCAGTTGGTCCAGAAAGATCTGTATGCTAGATGGACCAAAGGAAGTACTTTTTCTAGACGAAAGACAAAACTATCCTACCTAACCTTAGTAGTTCCTTAGCTTTTAGTGTACTTAGCTCTATAGTTTGGTCATTTCTAGCCTACATAAAAAGGCAATGAGAAAAGTTTCACATGGTGCAAGCTCGTTAAACCATGAGCCTACCAGTTAGAGATATCTTTAGACTACTGGTATGAGCAGTGCTTCCGCAAGGTTCAAGCTCGTTAAAAAATAAACCTGCAACTGAGCACATGTTAGTGCAAGGTTCAAGCCCATTAAACAATAAACCTACCTTCAGTAAATGACCTCTATGATTGCATTGCTATCAACGTTTTAAGCCTTGGTTGTGTTCCTACCATCACCTCCATTCTCTTGGCCAATCATATGGTTCAACTTAATCATTTACCCTTTTGAGGAACAGCTGTGACGAGTGATTCTGTTAGCCACCCTCTTCACACTGACATATTTTGAGAAGTTCCAAACTTACCTGGAACCAGTTGCTTCCCAAAAACATCACTCATTCCTAAAAAACGAGTCTCTTTTAAGCTCTTTTTAGACTTGTTAAAAATGAAAAGATTGTCGATCTCCTGGCCTTTCTACCTCATTAAAGGAATGGGAAGTGTCATCCCTCATCTACATTTTAATCTTTTTGGACCTGAGGGATTATCCTAAAAAAAAATCGAGTGCTTGTCTTTTTTGACTCATTAAAGTGATCAAAAAGTCATCCCTTTCGTATTATTTTATACTTTTTCAGAGTTAAGGGATTATGCTACGAAAAAGGACCGCTAGAGTTTCCTTTTTTTCCCTTTTCATACTCTCTAAACATGAAAAGGACCGAGTTATCTTTGTTGTTAAACTCGTTAAAACAATAGCGACAAACTTGTCCACCCAAGCAAGAATGAGTTTCACTATTGCTAGGCTCGCTAAAACATAGCGACAGGTTTGCCCGAATGGGAAAATTATAGAACAAGCATATGTTATCATCCTCAATCTTACCAAAAAAAAGAGGTACTGGTCAGTAATGACTGGGGAAAAAGGGAAGAAAACTTGAAGAACTTCATTGGTAGCAAGTCGCTCTTGAACATGACACTTCCACTCCATAGCCATGATTGAGTCAGGTTGGGTTATTCCGTTCATCGGTCATATAATCATTGGTCCTCCACACCATACATCTTTTGGAGTTAATGCTACCAATCCATCTTAGTGTCGTCGATATGTTCAAGAGAAGTTGTTCAGAGAATAAACCACCCAGCTAACGCCTCATCCACTGCAATACCTTCACCCTCCATTTTTCATGACCACCATTCCTGAACATTGTATCATCAAATCATTTTCACCTCCAGAAAATCATTTGCTTTGTTTCGTGTCATAGATGTGGGATACATTAAGGCCCTCCTATGACTGGTCACTTTTTGTCGACATCAGCTCATTATCCAAGAAGTTGACTTAGAAACAACCCTTTCAGTACTTTGAAGCTTGCATGCCTCAATGGCAAGTTTCTCACTTCCAGCGATAGGTTAACATCAATGGCCTTCGGCCAAAAGATTTTACATGGTTTTTGACATTGGATCATATATTCACACCGCGCGAATCGTGCTATGGTACGTTGAGGGTCATTATCATTATCGATGATTCCTCTCGCTCTTGTTAACAACTCATATCATTGGCTATTAATGAGGTGATTTCTTTCCATGTTTGACTTTAGAACATCTTTTCACATGGACAAAGATTGAACGAGTTTGAAGACCCTCGATCTAGTTTCATCCATCCAGGCTGCGATATATTCAGGAATATAAAGATATCATATGTACATAGAAGCTGCATAGATGATCATTCAAGCTAAGGGATGATGAATCTACATACAAAGAATCACTAGTCTGCAATAGTAGGCGATTATGTGTCCTATGTACATGAAAATGAATTTAAAAAGTTGAGCATGGGAATGCCCGCCTTAGCTAGATCATGAAAATAATATGATGATGATGTATTGTATTGTATTTTATATAGGTCACCTTCAAGCTCAAATACCTCGGATCCTCATGAAAAATATTTTCACCTGGCCTCTCTAAATTCACCGAGGAATGAGTAAGAGATCCAAGAAATCTCCGAGTGGAACTAAGAACTAAAAGTGGAATGACACTAATAAAAAACCCACATATGACTCACACCTATGCAGACATTTATAAATGGATCCCTCATCTAAGAGATCTAGGGGCTGAAACTTTGTAATTTGTAAAGAAGTGCTCCTAGTTTGTCTTTCAGAAGAAGCATTGTATTGTTGGGTGATCTTGTTTTTCATGAGGTGAAGAGGGCTTTGATGCTGGGAGAATGACGCTAGATCAAACAATTGGGTTGTCATCCTCTCTTCTACTATTAATAAAGTTCTTTGAGTTTTCCTCCATATAGTCATGTATTTGGGAATCTTGTTGTTTGTGAATGCAATTGTATGGTCAATGCATTTCTGATTCTGCATTGTTTATGATATTATAGATCGAGATTCTTTGATGGGGTTTTGTTGCTTTGTCTCTACAAGTATTTTCTATAGCAAGACAAGTATGAGAGGAGTTGCAATCTCTATCAAGGGAGAGAGAAAACAAGCAAGGAGTCAAGGAGAAGATCAAGGTTGGCCCTCTTTGCTTCTCTGTTATCTATTATACATAAAGGAAATCACAAAGTGCTTTGATTGTTTGTTTCTAAGACAACAAACCATTTTAGTGGGACTAGAAGATAAAAAAGACACTAGTTTTCCCGGAAACACTGAATTAAGCAACTAATCATTTTTCCAAGAAGAAAGTGAAGCATTAATTAAATCTTCATTCACTCCGATATTACATTGTGCCACAACACACTGAGCTGATTCAGGTACTTACCTTTATCTATGTCATTATTTTTACCTTTCTATTCGTTTTTTTACCGCTCAATTTTGTTTGAAGGTAACCTGCAAGTAGACGCATCATGTGGTCCATTCTCTTTGCAGCATATGCAGTGTAAATATGACTTCTCTCTTTGAGAGTGTCTTCCATGCCTACCTCTGAAATATCTTCCTCTTCCTCTTCGACCACCTGTTCCTCTAGAAGAATCTTGGGGAAGATTCTCTTCTTTATGAGCAAGGCACACAGCCTCTTCAGAAGATTCAGGGGTTGTCTTCTTTCCAAAAACTTCATGTCCTTCAGCAAATGTTTTCACAAGAGAGTCAAAGGTAATATCTTTGAGATTTCCATTTGCTTGCAATGACTCAAGATAATTGGAGTAAGTAGGATAAAGGGCCTTGAGAAAAGGGATAAAAGTAATATCCAATTCAACATTAATGGCTTTGATATTATGCATTATAGATTTTACATTGGATGCAAGAGCAAGATGTTCATTAGTTTTTAATTGAAGAGTTAAGAGTTTAATCATGAGTTGAACAACTTCAATTGCAGAATGTGAGTCATAGAGTTCTTTCAGGTTTTGTAAGGCTTCAAAAGTAGTTGAGAATGAGAAAATATGGTGACTTACCTCTTCACTTATAGATGTTGCAATTAATGCATAGGCTTTGCTATTCTTGTTTTCCCACATGGTGAACTATTTGTCTGAGGTAGGTTGTTCTGGATCTTTGTCTCCATCTCCAACACACACTCCTTTGCACAACTCATTTAAGATGAGGTTGTGTTTTATCATCTGGGACAACTCAGGATAGTTCTCATTGCCAGTGAAAACTATTCCCACAATAGATATGATTGAATGCATTGTAAAATCTATGTGTTGTAAAACAAATACTTCTACTGGAAAAAGATCTTCTGCTGTTAAAAAAGTACTTCTGCTAATATATTTTTTATCGTTTTTTTTAAAGTTGATGTGCACTTCATATATTATATCCCCATTATATATCGATCACATATGGCTCAACATATAAAAGATTTCAACCAATTTTTAATAATGTCTTTTCTCAACACATCCACCATGGATACCATATATATTTCTGAGCCAATGCATTCATATTTAAAATCCAATGCACCAAATAAAAAGAATTCAGAGCATGCATACACTGTCTTTAAAAAAAATGTTTAATGTGGTCTCCAAAAATGTTTAATGGACAAGAAGCATCCAACCGCCATTAGCGCTCCCACCATTAGACCACTTCGAGTCAGAACACTTCCATAGACGCTTTCTCACTACTTCAAATATTTGCCTTTCCGCTACCTCTGTATTAACTTTCCAAAGAAACCATCTTACATTACGTAAATAATGAACTTAAAATTACACGGTTGAAACTTATGGAGTCTTACACTGCATGGATGGGGGAGAGCATATGGAGCGCATGGAAGCATATATCATGGAGGTATGGTGGCTATTAATTCACCATACTGGGAATTGAGGAGGATTCTCGAGTCGAAGAATAAGCAGCGCATGTATTACCATTATGGATAGCACAACATAGGTAGTGCAGTATTAAAATGAACAGCATGTGAATCAATGGGGTAAAGAATCATAAACTAAATAGACACTACAAAATAAACTAGTAGCCATGGCCACAAAGTATATAACTAAATACAACTTATAGACTAGCGAGGTGGTAGGGACTTCCAAAGTGTGACTCAGAGCCACAATGGCACCACAAAACCGATAACTGGGACCTGTGCGGTATTAGACGTTAATGAACAACGAGAGGCATCATAATAACCACACATATGGAAACATATTAACCAGAGGCAGAGTATTAACCATGCATATGGCATTGTTCAATGTTCCAGATCCCCACAATATCCATTCCTTACTGCTGCATTGTTCCCTCAATGTAAAAAACTGGAAGTGTCGAAGCCGCAAAAGGTGAAAGGTGTGTGTTCATATTCCACAGCTGTCACTGCGATTCCAGTGATACCACTGAGCAGGCAGACTATTCAAAGGGAATAGAAAATGCATATGACAGTTGATTCAGGCCTCAAGAGCATTGCAGAGGTGTGAGTTCTGCAAAATAGGAAAGAAACTGACATGAGGACTTACAAAAAGTCTAATTTTGGGAGCTGGCTCTGATAACATGTCAGACCGGGAGGTAACTCACCAAAACAATTCATTGATTTTCATTTAGGTTGGTCTTTATTATATACATGAGGGAGAGACTATTCATTTCATCTCGTGGTGGCTATTCATATTCTCTATTATTCATTTACATCAATTTTAGTTATTCACCCAATCCTCATGATTAGGTGTCAACAATAGGGATAAGTTCTAAAATTGTGCTACAAAGATCCCTTTTTGTTTGAAATGGACTTCATATAAATATGGTGCATATCTCCATTGTTCACGTGAAAATAAATTCCATCACTCATCACAAATATAACATATTTTCATATGCTTGAAGAGGGCTATACTGGAATTATTTCTTATTATTCTCATTGAAATTGAAGTTTCTTCATGTTTTGTATGGGACTGTCCTACTTTATACATTGATTGAGAGGCACTATGAGATTTTATAATGATCATTTGTTGTCTCTTCTTCACTTCTCCTACCTTTCGAGATGATGCAACCAATTCTAAAGTATATAATGATTTTAATCTTTTAATAATAGATCCAACCATATAATTGTGGTGGTGTGAGAGTTTCTAGATCATTGTTGTTTGGTTTCCTCTCTTTTTGTATTTATATTTGTTTGATGGTCATTTAGAGACATATTTCTTTGTTGTAAAGTTTTACACATATGCATCCCATATTTCTATGCCATCCTTCAAGATACACAATGTGCTCATGTGTTGTTTCCAAAGATAATTTTCATATCTAGTCTTGTCAAGGAGCTTTTAATGAGACATGCTCTTAAAAGCATCATTTAGAAATTTGATTAACCTTTATCTTAAACACACAACATGCCTTATCAACTTCTACCTCCTAACATTTTCCTTTTTGTAGATTGATAAATCAAGATTTGTGCCCCTTTCTTCATTCTAACTTTCTTTTTGAATATACAGTGCAATTAGTGTTCATCGCTCTTTGATTATATATTTATTTAACAATTACTTCATTCCTTTTTCTTCCTCTTCCACACCTTTTTTGGCATCCTTCTTTTGTTTTCTACATTTATTTTTTATTCACAGATTGATCTACATTGATTTGCTTTCATAATCTTTCTGAGGATCTTTAGGGCATATGGCAGCTTGGAGTCATTGGCTTTGTATCAAAGGTTTCTACATAAATAGCACCTTTTTGTAACAAGGCATGGTGGAAATGGTGTGTGCCTTCATGTGCCCCTTTTAAAAAAAAAATTACATTTAAAAAATTTATGTCCATATTCATTGCACAGATAACAATAACCATGAAAATGATTTGTGTACTTGGTAGTTGATTTTCCTCTTTGATTGTTTGCCTCTAGGATACTTCTACTTCACTGCATCCCATCATTTATTTTGATTTTGTCTCTTAGATTATGCTACAATATGTCCATATTCATGGTGAGAAAGACAATTGGTGTTCTTCAAGGGAGAAAAAAATATCCTTTGGGATCTTCCATATTTGTTCAACTTGTCATTAGGTGCAAATGACCTTTCTTCAAAGGAAGTTTTCTTTAATTCATTCTTTCCAATTTGATTTCGCCGCTTTCCTTTGTTTTCTTATTTTCCAATCATGTTAAGTCCTTCATGGATACAATCTCCTCTTCTAGTTTTGTACGCAAAGTTTTATTTTAATCGAGATCACTTCTAGCTGAGACAATCTTTGCCTCTAAATTTCCATATTGTACCTTTTTCTCCTCTAGATGATTATTCATAACCCCTCCTAATCTCCTTGCTTCTTCAAGCAATGTCTTCAGACTAACAATTTTTCCTTGTACTCATGCTATCTCTCATCACGTATCTACACAAATTTCTAAAGGTCTTTGATTTCATTTTTCAATAATTCTATTTCATTTAAGACTATGTCAAACTTGGCTTGACAAGTCATTTTCTTCCTACTCTTTTCCTTCTCCTTTTTGACAATGAAACTACTAGTGTCTCCTTCATGCATGAGACGCAAAGTATCCCAAGTTTCTTTTGTAGATGTTAAATTTATTATTGAATCAAGATCCTTATTATGAATATTGTTAAACATAACACATTGACATAGCATTCCACTATTGTTCTTGCACAAAGGGCGAGTCTTTATAGTAGCCATCTAATACAAGCTTCCATACACCTTATCTCTCCATTCATGAAATTTTGATGCACTAAGCACATATACACTTTGATAGTCCATTATTCAACCATATCTACCTTCAACCTATTAGGATTACACAGAAGGAATGATACCAATTGATGAAAACATGACTAAACTGAGAGGGGAGTGGAAGTTGAACTAGTTTTGTATATTCATGGACATCAAAACTATTTTCATTTGTCTCATTCAATGAGACATTACATGATAAAATTAACAAATAATGGCCAATAGATTGAATAAGTGAACCACAAGTAGTAAGAAAATGAAAACATCACGTCAACACATAATGACAACACATATTGACACTAGTTATATGTGGAAACTCATAAAGGGAGAAAACCACAATTTTATTATTGTTGTGATGCAAAGGCAAGCTCCTACTCCTTATCACATGTGATTTTCTGTAGGTTGCAACTTACTAAAGACCGCTACCTCAATTTTTTGCATGCTGCAACATACAAGAAAGCTCCAACTCCCATATGTTTTCTATAGACTACAACCCGCATGAGGATCCTACGACAACCAACTCCAACTAGAATTTGGTTAACAATGAAATTTACTTTTCCACAAAAAGCTCCTAACTCAACCAATTCCATTTAGATATTTATCTATAACCTACTCTTCAATAATAGATGTTTCCTAAATGAAATTTTTTTTCCTTGAATTTGGTTAACAATGATATTTTCTTTTCTATTGGAAATAGTTATCTCAAAATATACCACTAGATTGAAGACAATATGTTCTCTAAGGGACTAGGAGTAACTACTTGTTCCATTACAACATCTTTTTATGAATATCTTTGATTGAATATGTGCTCTATTTTATAATGACTAGATATTTTCTATAGTTGCGTTAATTACATTGTGAAGAAAGGGTTTATCTATTTTAATCTTCTTTCTTTGGATTCAATAGTGTCTCATTTTTATTTTCTCATTTCATTATTTTCAATTTTTTTTTCCATTTTTTTTATTATATATATATATATATTTAAATTTTCTCTAATTTTATTATATTATCTATTTTTACATTATGTTAATTTCTCTACTAGATATTTTCTTTTCTGTGATATCATAGCGACCAGTGCTGCTAAGCACACATACATACAAAATAAACCTAACAAGTAAAGACTATGTGTCGAATCAGAAACTCGATTATGAAAGTGTCTTCTTTAGATGTCGATCTTGCTTTGAGACAGACCATCTAGCCAAAAATTGCTGAAAAGCCTCCCAGAAAAATTCTGCTAGAAAAAACCACCACAGATCTACATGGTGGGAAAGAGCACAAAAAGAACACTACATTGTCATCAAAGAAGAATACTCTAGAGAAAACTCTGAATCACAAGAAATCAGGCACGAAAGAAACAACCCTCAAGACAAGCAGGGAGAAAGCCCCGCCCAATAAATCAATAGTTATGAGGATTTGAATATTGCACAAAATAAATCTTCATTTAACAACAAAGTAGATCTCCTAGACCAAACTTCTTCTTTGACTATCTTTAAAAGGACGAACACAATAGACCACGAAGCTAAGACACCAATGTCTCAAGAATCAGAAGAGATGAAGGAGATGCAAGATAAAGGAAGTTGGAAGACTGTAGAGAAAAAAAAGAAAGCTATAGTGCTAATCTCGCCAAGAAAGACAAGGAGCCAGATAATTAAAAACGAGGAAAATTATAGGTCCGATAGACCAATTTGGTCTCAGTGGACGTTAACCACCACCACCACCACCACCACCACCACCACCACCACCACCACCATCATCATCATCATCATCATCATCATCATCATCATCTATATATTATTAAATTATTCTAAAAATATATATTTATTTCACTCTCTTCCTAATTTGTAAAACTCCATTGAAAACAAAGAGTTCACAGAAATGAATTTTAAAGATAAGAAACTAGCTTAATAAGTGTTAAATTTATTATTTTACAAATAAATAAAACAACCAACTTAGAACATGAATAGAATTATAAACTCAAGTAAAAAACTATAATGGTTAAATAATTCCAATTATATATAGTTATCCCACTTTATTTTGTAAGCGGGAAGCCCCTTCCCTTCAAAACAAAAAATTCACACAATACTATGTAAAATAATTTAAATATAAACTCAAAAATAAATAAAATAACTTATAATTTTAAAATAATTCCAATTAGATATAAATATCCCCCTTCATTCATAATTTTGTACTACTTAGGCCCAATCCTTCTGTTGAAAGCAAAGAAATCACAAGATACTATCTAGAATAGTTTCTTACAACCACATAGTAAGTAGTAATTCTTAGGTAACATGGTAAGTTGGTGCCTTCTTCGAAATAGTAAGACCATTGTTGTGATAATGTGACATTGGACAAAGAGATAGTCTTTGTCACAATGTGACCATGGTTGACCATGATTGAACCCAAAGGTGTTATGAACCCAAGGGATTAATATTATAAATGAAAGATATATAAAATCTAAAGGGACTGATATTATAAACCCAAGGGAATAATAAACCCAAGGGGTTAATACTATAATCTCAAGGGATTAATAACCCAATGGATTGATAATATAAACACAAGGAAATAGTATTAAAACCAAGAGATTAATATTATAAACACAAGCTATATAGACCCTAAGGTAAATTTTATAAACCAAAGGGAATAATAAACCAAAACGATTATAAAACCAAGAGAATATTATTAAACCCAAGGGATGAATATTATAAACCCAAGGAATATAAACACTAAGATAAATATCATAAACGCTAACATAAACATTTTTCACAATGAGACATTGGAATATGATATACCATGATTGATTTTCATATTGAGACAAATAAACCCTAAAATGAACACGGTTTACCATGATTTACTGCTATTAATTTTCATACTGAGACAATATTTGTCACTATATGATTTTGGACCATGGTTAATCATGGATGATTTTGATATTGACATAATATTTGGCACATTGTGACAATGGGCCATCGTTGATCATCGATGACCATGATTGTAAAGCCAAGGGATTTATATTAAACCCTAGGATTAATATTGTAAACCATATGAATAATATTATACCCTACGAATATGAACCAAATAAACCCAAGGGATTGATATTATAAACAGAAGGGAATAATAAACAAAAGGGATTAATTCTAAAACACAAAGGCATTATCAACCCAAGGGATTAATATTATAAATGCAAGATGCATAAACCCTAAACTGAGTGATATTATAAACCAAAGGGATTTATACTAAAAACCTAAGGGATGAGAAACCCAACATATTGATAATATAAACACAACAAAATAATATTAAACCCAAGGGATTAATATTATAAAATCAAGGTATATAAATGCTATGATAAATATTATAAACCCAAGGTAATAATAAACCTAAGGGATTATAAACCCAAGGGAATAATATTAAACCCCAGGGATAAATATTATAAATGTAAGGAATATAAACCCTAAGATAAATATTTTTCACAATGTCATGTTAGAATATGATTGACCATGGTTCCTTTTCATATTGAGATAATGTTTATCACGCTGCAATGTTTGACAATGGTTGACCATCGTTGACCATGGTTGTGATAACGTGATGGTGGAACAAGAAATATTATAAACCCAAAGAATATATACAATATGATAAATATATATCTATATATCTATATCTATATATATATTATATATATATATATATATATATATATATATTATATATATATATATATATATCTATTTATTTATTTATTTATTTTTTATATATATATATATATATATATATATATATTATATATATATATATATATATATATATAGATATATATATATATATATATATATATATATATTTTGAATTTGGCTACCCCTATATTAAAACAGAATATAATTATAGAGAGGCTGAGGCCTCAAGAGTTCTAGCCGAAGAGAAGGCATTCTTACAAAAAAATCACTTGAAAAACTAATGAGAAACCCTGCCTAATGACTTGCTTTGAAACTTGATATATCTGGAGACTGTAGCTGAAAACCGGGACAGAGTGTTTGGAACTAGTCAAAAACTCTGTACTCCACATCTCTTTTGTGACTAGAAGATGATTCATAAGTAGGTTGACCCAAGAAAATATCCAAGAGGACAATGACCAAAAGATGTTGACCATGACAGTAACCAAAAAACTCTAGAGTGTCTCCCGCGCAGGGGAATCCAACAAGTCAAAATTAGCATACAATCTCATCCTGAGAATTGTAAATCCATAAATGACTTTGGATCCGGAAGGGATTACCCATCTTCTTACAGCAATTGAACAAAAATAGAAGGTATAGACCTGTTCATTCTTCATGCGAGGTTGGAGGCGATTCTTCAACAATGCTGCAGCTGAATTGGTCACAATCTTCAGGCTCAGAGGATTGACCCTCTTTACCTGAAAAACCACCCACTGCAGGAGCGCTCAGACTGGAGTGGATGGTCATTTCCTGTATTTCTGAGCCACCTGGGTCCTTCCATTGAGTAATCTCAATCTACAAGGAATCGTTCTCATCTGCCATCTTCAGCTCCAAGGGAGCACCTAGACCAATAGCCCCTAAACCGACAATGTCTTCACACAACTCAACGATAATTGACGCAATGAAGGAGGAATTGCCTAGAGAGGAGGGGAAGCGAATGTGAGCCGTGTGATATTGGGAGTGGGGGGAGCACGCTTCGGTGATGAACTGCCCTCAACCGCTACCACGACCACTTCCGGTCACAGGGTATCTATCAAAGTAGAAGCCCGAAGCATGAGACGAAGGGTCCGATGTTGTGGAGGAAGGCTGGCGGGAGACATGGCCACGAGAACTACCTCTTCTGTAGCTTGTCGTAGAGCGTATAGGGCTTTTGAAGTTTGCAGGATGAGCGGAACAAACAAGAGTGGAGGAGACTGAGAGGGAGCGACAGAGGAAGATGCAGAACTGATTAATAGGAGCATGAAAGCACTGATGGATGGCAACACCTTGATCGTGAGTTATAGAGTACTCTGATCTGTCTCGAGAGCGAGGAGCTTTAGTCTCGCTAGACCAACTTGAGCGTAAGGGAGGAGCCAAAATGAAAAACAAGAAGAGCACCATTACAATTAAACTATCAAACTGGAGTGTGGTCGGGAGCTGCGTTAAAGCAACATTTAATTTGTTGTCCTGAGTCATTAATACATTTCTCATGCGAAGCTAGCTGGTGATGGTGATGAGCCACGCACCCACCCTCCATGCTGCCATCATGCTACGCACCATACTATACACACGCATCCGGGTTTCCCTATGATAAATATTATAAACCCTAAGATAAATATTTGTCACAATGCGACATTGAAATATGGTTGGCCATGATTGATTTTCATATGGAGATAATGTTTGTTACAATGTGAGAAACAATGATTTACCATTATTAACCATGGTTAATTTTCATATTCGTAAAATGATTGTCACAGTGGGACATTTGTTGATTTTCATATTGAGAAAATATTTATCGCAATGTGGTGTTGGAGCATGGTTGACCATGATTATAAACCCAATGGATTTATATCCAACCTAAAGATTAATAGTATAAACCCTATGAATGATATTATATCCTAAGAATATGAAGCCATAAATTAATAAACCCTATAAATTATTATTTTATAGACTTTTTTAATTAAAAAGATTCAAAATATAGTGCAAAATCTTAAAAACAAATGAGTAATACATAATGGATTTTTCAAAAATAAATTCACATAAAATAAAATGATATGATAAGATAAATTATAAATTCATTTACTATAATCTCATTTGAATATATTAAATTTTTTAAAAATATATCATGTGAAACATTATTGATGGAATTCTAAATCTATAAATTTACAATTTTTTAATGTATGATATATTTCAAAAATTGATAAAGAAAAAAAAAAACCAATTTTATATTTTTACTTCATCTATTTTACTTATAGTCAATTTACAATAAATGCATTTCAAATTTTAAGAATAAAAATACATTTCAAAGTATCAACCATAATTTCGAAATTTTATAATTTATTAAACATGGAGAAACTTATCATAGAGCTCATTAATATCAATAATATAATTCATAAATAAACTATTTCAATGACATGTTACATAAAATATTTCAATGTCAAGTAATATGTACACTGAAAAGAAATAAATTTTAATGGTTAAAACATTTTTAAGTATTTCAAGTAATGTTATTATTTTATAAATGGGCTATATTTTTTTGGCAATTTTCTCTTTGAGATCGAAATATTTTTTTTTCAAAATTTTCATTTAAAAAAAAAATACACAAGAAAAAATTATATCACTCTAAACAATTCTTATATTTGTGATTAAAATATATCAATACGGATCTTTAAAGAAAAAACTAACAAGGTTAGCTTTCAATTTAAAGATTTGTTATTGAATGATTGCTAATTACTTTTAGAGCACAAATTTATTCGCGCTATTTTACCTAATTCTACACTAATCCTCAACTGAAAACCTAGGACAGATCAAATTCATAACGAAATTAATTTTATACATTTGTATTTGTAAAGTAAAACAAGTTCCTGAGAACACTTATTAAAACCATTAACATCTAAACCACACTTAGTTACTAATTTTATAGCAGAAACATAATTGATCTCATGGAGATTCATTACATAAGTTGGTCAAACATTGTATTCCTCATTTCTGCAATATTCCTTTCGAGAGTCAAGGTCCCATAAGTTGGCCTCGTGATTCAATATCAAATGCCAAAACTTCACATAGATATTTTCCACGTTAAATTTTCCACTATTATAATGTTGTGCAAGTGTAAAAATGTGTTTGCTCAGATATTGGTAAAGAAGATAGGGAGGTAAGTTTTTTCCAGTATTATACCTTGTTATATATGGTATGGAAAACTTTCTTAGTAATCAAAGAAGATGCAATATTCAGAAGTTGTAGCCAACATTCTTCTAGCATGAGCAAAAGATTGGAGTAGAAAATATGATCTTCGAACATGTTGAGGGACATATTAACGCCATAATTGATGAAATTTATTTTCACCATAGTGAAGACATAGGTAAATAACTTGTTATATATTTTCTTATATATAAATGAATGTTATAAGTAATAATGAGGAAGTTATCATGTAGGACTATTTAGAATTGAAATAAACTCAATTAGTGGGTGGGGAGCCACGCGTTAAGAATATAATCTTTTCAATTTATAAAAGTAATGAAACATTTTTGTAAAAAAAATTTGCTTATATATAAATGGGTATTATAAATAATAGTGAGGGACTTATTAGAATTGGAATAATCTCAACATGGAGGAGCTTATTAGAATTGGAATAATCTTATAATGGAAGAACATATTAGAATTGGAATAATCTCAACATGGAGGAACTTATTAGAATTGGAATAATACCAAATCCCTAGGAAGTTGGTCGGTGGGGAGACACATGGCACAAATTTATTTATTTTTTAATTTATTAAAATTAATGGACCTATTTGCTAAATAAAATTGGCTTATATAGAAATGAATGTTACAATAATAATGAGGAACTTATTAGAACTGGAATAATCTCAACATGGAGGAACTTAATGGATTTGAGACTTCTGTGATCTACATTTTGTGTGGTTATGTCTTCCAGATCCATCGCATTTTACTATGTTATGTATTCACGTTTTGAACCATCCTCCATGGTTTATGGATGAGCTTATTAGAACTAGAATAATTTCAAATCCCTAGGAAATTGGTCAGTCGGGAGCCATGTGACACGAATCTACTTTTTTGAATTTATTAAACTAATGGATAATTCTGCTAAATAAAATTTGCTTATATATAAATGAATGTTATAAAAAATAATTAGGAATTTATTACAATAGACTAATACCAACATGGAGGAACTTATTAGAATTGGAATAATCTAAAATCCCTGGGAAATTGGTGGGTGGAAGCCACGTGGCACGAATATTTATTAAAAGTCAATTTGACCTAAAAAATTATAATACGTTGCAGTAGTTGATAAACCTTATGAAGAGGCATATACTAAGCATATTCATTTGAGAATCAATCTAGTCCCTCACTTTAAAAAAATCAACAAACCTCCTTCCATTTAAATTTCTTATATATACGCATATAGATGAATAAATGATTTTAATATCTATATTAACAAATTTATTTTAATATCAAATTTAGTTAAATTATAAACATATATGTATATATGAGGCACAATAAAATATTTCAATGTGAAAAGGGACAAAGTAATTGAAATTGAAAAGGTTGAAAGTAAAATTGAAATGTATTTAAAATATATTTGTAGAAAAAGAAGGTTTAATGTGGGCAACATAATCCATAAATATAATATCTCAATGCTCATGCTATCTAAACTATTTCAATGTAAACCATTTACATATCACACACACACACACACACACACACACACACACACACACACACACACACACATATATATATATATATTCCTCGTGGAAAAATCGTAATTTTATTAATTAAAAATGATCAAAATTACATGTGATAGATGCTGAAGTGTATATGCAGTAATAAGAGGTTCTGATTTCTTAGAATACGTAGAAGACTAATCTATTATTTCCTACCTTTATTTTTTTCCACTTTTCGCCAACCACCAACGTTGTAAGTGGATGTTACAATAGAAAATTCATTCTCATTAGAATTAGCTTATCCTTCTTTGCCAGACTCAGATCCTTCTGAGCCATGTAATCATTCACTGCCACTAGATTTTGTTGTGTACCTCTCAAACTACTGTGGAGTATTGTTGATCATTGTATTATTGCTATGTTGTGCTCTGTGTTGTCCTTCCGTGGATTAATTTGTCTAGTCTGGTCCACATTTTCCACATTATTCTTTGCTATCTCCTCTTTTTCTATTGTTTCATTTAGATATTCAATGTGTTGCCCGCCGTTTGGTTTTTGTACTAGTTTCTTGTTTATTTTGGTGTATTTTTTTTCATGTGGGAAGGTGCTAAGAATATGACCTATTTCTTGAGAGCGCCGACAATGAAATTTTGTGTTTTCATAATCTAGTGGCTGGTTCCACTATGTATTATTATGGATCAAAAGCATGATGTCGAGTAATCCTTGACTAAGATCTAGCTCAACACATATTCTGGAAAAGGTGAAGATGCCTCTCATGACTCTTTCTGTATTTGCCTTGAGAAATTTTCCTAGTGCATTCGCCATTCCTTCTAATACTTTGAGGTGCTAGAATTGTTTTGGGAGATTATGTATCCTTACCCAGATCAGTGTTTTTGATACCACCATAGTATTGGTATAAAATTCTGGGAAGCAAGGGTTTATGAAAATCCCTACATTTCCCCACAACCAGGGTCCCTCATTGAGTTCATATTCCTTGTCTTTGAATGTGTCAAATTTGACAATAAAGAACCCTTTAGAGCGTAGGTGGATATCACAATTTGTAATCCATGCGTTATAAATCCATTGATATAAATCATCTTATTTGGGCCAAAAACAATTAAATTTGCACATGACAGCCTTAGCATAGAATTCTACACATAGATCATTACCTCAGGCATAGAGACTGTCAAGGCTAGGATCTGCGATTTTTTCTCCACTATGTAAGGTCGATGAAGATATGGTGTTGGTGATGGTTTGGTGTTGGATTCTCCCTTTTGTTTGAAAGCATATTTAAAGGAATCCTTTCCCTTTGAGAAATATCCAAAGAATCCTCCTCTCAATCTGAGATTTAGAGTAATGACTGAATCTGTGACAATTCCATAGTTCTGGATAGTGTAATTATCCTGCATAGTTTCCCCTACATATAACAAACTTTGTAAACTTGCAATGATATATGTATGTGCTTGGATTTCATACTTTAGTTCCCTTATCATCCTCCCCTTCAAAATTTGCATGCAGAAAATCCTGCTTGCAATTTTTTTATGAATATTTGGATGAGTTTTGGGTTTTTGGTGGGAAGATTAGACCTTGACAATGCTGGATCTACTGGTTCTAATGGATCTAGTCAATTCCATTCCATATTTGCTACTTGAAGATTTCTTGCTCGATTGGCATAACCAGACAAAGTATTTTGAATTCCTTCCAGTGTTTCTGATGTCGGTACTTGGAGATCCTCGGGTTTGTTGGGCACTGATTCGTGGTAGTCATGTTCATTTGTTGGTGTGTGGTGTAGATCTGGTCCATTGAGTTTGCATTTTCACATTATCCACCAGTGTTCGTCATATGCAGACCCAAGGTATCCTTTAACTTGTGGGCTTTTGCGACACTCTACCCTCAAACAATGTTGCATGACTTCATATTCTCCTTTATGTTGTAGGTCTTCACTTTGGTGCCCCATTCCTCTTGATGTGTGTAACCCCAATCCTGAGGCAGAGATGAACCCCTAAATCATTGATACTTAGGTTGTATTGACTTCCTCGAGTGAAGATCCACTACAAGGGTTGTTGAGTTAGGAGTATAAGTCTAAGATATAGACCCAGGTATAGAGTTATGCTCTGGATATGGGATATTGTAACTTATCCCCACAAAAGGAGGCAGTTCTATTCTCGGGGAGGTCCAATCAATCATTATCAAATAGAGATCGGTGTCTGTACTTCTCCAACTTGGTAAAAATATTATATGAGTATTTTTTGGCAAGACTCCATTAAATTTTATTTCATTGGCATCATATTTGTAATGTATGATGTATATCGATCATATACATTTAGAGCTAGCCATTGCGTGGGTAGATCTAGTTCGTGGGAGCACCGATATGATGGGAGATGGTCTGATCTATAAGCTTGACTTTTTTTCCATGCGAGATAATGTGATCATTGTCAAAACACCTTGGTTTTATCGCAGGTGCTTGAGTTTGGCCTGATCATCTTGTCTTTCTTTAGATCTAAACCACTTCCCGTGCATTCCTAGATAGCCCTGATCAGAGGGCAGCAGATCTTCGGTAGCTAGCACCTTGAACCAAGTCTGCTTCTCTTTCCATCTCAGTTCAATATATATATATATATATATATATAGTATTTGAAAAAATAAATTGTTATTATCATTATTTTTACATTTTCGCTCTTTTATTAAGAGTTAAGTTTGAGTGTCCCCGATCGGGGTGGAGATGTACGATTAGGAGGAATCGGAGAAGGGCCATCTAGACGACCATGCACCATCAATGTGGGAAATCATCGGGTGGAGGGATGCGACGTCAAGCAAGGAAGCCGCATCTCAAGAGAAAGGGCAGGCGGCATGATGAGACACAATGGAGAAGGAAACGGAGGCGAATACATGATACAGCAGAGGTTAGGTGGCGAACGTCATTTAAGAAGAAGAGCAAAATGATTGGAAAACATTCTGAGACCAGAGAAGGTGGCAAGGAGCAGGGTAAGGTGGCAAGTAGTCAAGAGACCCAGTGTTCATTACGAGACGAAAAACATGGCGGAAGGAGGAAGGAGAGAGCAGCATGTGCAGGACGGGGGAAGAAGGAATAACAAGGGAGAACCGAAACGGATGCACGTGGAAGACGACAGCGTCGAGGAAGAAGAACCGGAGATTCGGAAAGGGAAAAGCCAGATAAGGGGCACATTCGAAACTGGGTAGAGTAGCAGAGCCAGAATGGTGAAGCGAGGGTCCCGGAGGAGAAGCCGAGGGTGTGGTCGACCGCGTCAGGTACCCCAGGGCGATCTAGAGACTCAGGCTGGTAATCAACAGAAGAGAGGCAAATTCTCCATGGAACAGGCAGCAAGGGATGCAGAGTAGGTGTATATCAAAGGGACAGATAGTGATATCATGAGGATGATCGATGCCATGGAGTGCAGTGTCCTGGAGGAACCTTCGAACCCTGAAATGGAAGAATGGAGCACATTGCTTCGAAACACGGGGAATACGCGTGCACGCCTGACCCTGTATAAATGTGCCCTTCACATGTACTGGGTTACGAAACACCTGCTAGCCAGAGCTATGGAGCAGGTAGCTGTTGAGATGGCTGAGATCGCCCATGGAATTCCTGCTATGGCAAAGGAAATGAGCAACTTGCAACAAATGATGCGGAACCAAAACAATAAAATCGAAGAAGTCCAGGCCTTATTGAAGGATTTAGCTATGGCGAAGCGGGAGGAAGGATGCAAACAAGAAATCTGAGTAGATTAGAATGTCTTCGCTGCTTATTTTTTGATTTTTGTGATAGAATTTAGAAAACCATTTTGAAAAGAAGTTTTATTATGGGATGTAGTCCTGTTATAGGAAACGAGTATATAGTTTAGAACTCATTTTTGGATGTGGGCAAGCTACGTGAAACTGATAGTAAGACATTTTTGAACTATGATAATATGGTACTATGAATGCCCAATGAACCTGGTTTCCCTTCGGGGCAGGTTGAGGGCATAGTTTTTGTACAATTTTAATATGGTTGTAAATAATAGAACTGGAAACGCCATAGCTTACAAAAAAAGGAGTTAAGTTTGAGTGGAACAATATTAGCTATAACTACATGTTTATGCTATTTTGTTACATGTATTGAAAGGATTTTCAAGGAGTTGAATTCATTTATGTATTAAAAATTCAATTTAAGAAAATTATATATATATATATATATATATATATATATTCTTAACCACATTTATCCAAATCTCTAAACATAGGTAATAGCTGGAAATACATTTTTTTTTGAAATTTTACATTATATAAACAAAACCTATACCACAAGAAATTTGATCCTTCTTAACTCTCCTCTTACTAAAATTTTATATTGATAAAACATATACATTTAATGTATCAAAATGTATATTAAATTATTTATCTAATTAAATTTTTAAAAAATATTTACATCTAAATTAATTTATCATACCTATTTTAATAATCTAAATATTTTATTTATTTATTTTTAATAAGTTTATTCTGCACACAAAAATTTAAGTAACTTATTCAATAGAAAACAATTTGGATAGGGAAACATGTTCATGCGTTAATTGTCTTATGTAGATACTCGTATAAAAATATTCAAAGAGAGAGAATTATTTTATTTAAATACTCTTATCAACATATTCAAGAGAGAAGACAATTAACATATTTTTCACCATCACATTGAATGTAATAACTTTAATTTAAAGAACTTTAAAATTTTTAAGTAAATAATAACTTTAATTTTACAAAGTTAAAAAATTATGTAACAAGAAAACACTTTGAAAGACAATAACTTATTCGATAGAGAACAATTTGGATAATACAACGTGATGATGCCTTAAATCTTTTATTTAAATACCTTTATCAAAATATTCGCAATCAAATTTTGAATGTAATAACTTAAATTTTTAAAGTTTTGTAATAAGAATGTACTTTGAAACAATAAAAGACAAGAAAATAGCTTAGATAATAGAACAATTTGGATTAGACGATATGGTAATACCTTAATTCATTTATTTCAATATTTTTACGCCATAAGGCGTTTCCCTTTGAAATGAATTGCCCCGGCTGATGATGTGTCTTATTGTTGACCATGGATTTGTTGACCATGGATTTGTGGTTTTAGACGATTAAACGAATATTGATCGTCGATCTTCACACTGTCTTTTTGTCTCCCAACATAATGGCCTCTCTGTCTTCAGAGTTATTGTTCGGAGATGTTTCCTCTAGAAGTATGCGAGTTAGGACTGCAGCATGCAACTATTCTTTGGTGGCAGAGAAAAATTCAAAATGTGTTCCCCATGAACCAGCTAGGTATTCCTTCTGCCCTTGTGAGCTGCTTAGTTTATTCTTTGTTAAGTTCGTTATTTTGACCTTTTACGCTCCATTTCATTCGCCCAATCTCAGGTTCTCGCTCACTAATTTTCGGTTCAAAGGTTTTATCAGAGATTTCCACCTCGGTTTGCAGGGAATTTCAAGTTCTCAGGATGGAATTCCACCTGTCTGTTATCCACCAGGTTGGCATTAAATAACCCTTTACCCACATTTTTAGGATCTGCAAAAAGCCTTTTTAAATTTCTGTATTTCAAGCTCTGAATTGATCACGGTAGAACAATTCAGCGGTTAATTCTTTTGTGTTTGTCTGGACTCTTCATAGAGCGATTTTGTGAGGATCCATGCTCTATTGATTGTGCAGTAAAAGTTTCTTCACTGCTCTCAGGATTGTTTGCTTGTTTGATTTGTGCAACAGTCTTAGGCCCAACAAAATTTATGGCATTTGTCCTTGTTTCAGTGTTCCTAAAAGTTTGACCTCTAGGTATCCTGTATTCTGATGATATAGAACGATGTGCAGGCATTCTACCCCTCCTTTTCACGATACTTGCTGGAAAAATTTCACATTATTGAATTCTTTATTAAAGAGATCTGTAAGGGTTTGAAAGCTTTAATTTCCATCATTGGAGATGATAGAAATTTCTATAATTTTTCCTTTACCTTGTTGAGGGTTGATCAAATTTTGACAGCAGGGTTTGTACTCCGGTGGTTCAAGCCCGATTTACACCGATGGGTAGGAACTCAATAAGGGGGTACAAGGAGGCGTGGCGGTGGCTCGACAAAGAGGGAAAGACGAAATACAAGAAGATGGGGCTTCGTCGTGGGGTAACTGCAGGGGAGTGGGTAATCGTGTGAGGAACAATGGGAATCGTTCACGTGGGCATGGAGGAGGTTCTGGTAAGAGCTTATTTGTATAGGGTGGAGCTTTAGTTAGTGGAAGCCTTCGTGCACGCCAGGTTCGGTGACATTTGTTATATTTTTAATTGTTTTTTTCTGAATTGGGTTGATTGTCATGCGCTTTAGTTTTTCCAGTTTAAATCATCCACGCAAGGAATGCAAAAATTGGGGTTGAATAGAGGGTTCCATCATTTGAGGAGAAGGGGAGTAGAGTGAATGTGCCATGGTTTAGAGAGGACACAAAAGGGTCGATACTGGTTCCTCTTGTGGAGATGTACTGCCTGGCATTAAAAAGTGGGTCTTCTATCAATCACATACGACTCTGGTTGTCCCAATGTATAATGGATGGCTTTTTATATATTTGAACGCTATTTGTCCTAACTTGATCTTCAAAAAAATGAATCTATATTAACTTTCGATTGTGGAAAGTAAAATATTTTTGATGAATTACAGACTACAGTCTTTGCCTAACAAGAAGTAGCCGCATTTTGATTTATAACCTTCAACTTTAGAAAGAAATAGTCGACAAATAGCAGAAGCAAAACCCGAAAGGAAAATCAAACCCCAAAAATTGAATAGATGTTCAGAGATTCGACTGGTTGCCTGGAAAATGATCTGGAAAGGCCATGGTGAGAAGGATCTAGCGGAATCCTTGGTCAAATCTAAAGCTCAATAGGATAGCTTTCAGCAGATCGAGTAATATCTGAGAATATCGTAAATGACAACATTCAGTCATGTAACAATTCGTTCTAAAAAGTCACTTAAAATATCCTTCCACTTGTACCAGTCAAGCCCACATTACTATATTCTTATTAGATGCGCACGCTAACCATACAATGATTAACATTTTACACTACACATTTGTCATTTAGAAAAAATATGTATATCCTTATTTCTCATTTAACCAGCTATTATATTCAAGTTCCTTTTGTGAAAAAAAATTACTAGAGTTTTACACAACAACATTGAAAAAAAAAACTCCTTTTCTTTGTTTTGAATCATTTGGGAAATTCAACCAAAGGAGGGACATTTCTTTCCAACCTTTGTGTAAGGGAAATTTATTTCCAACCTTGGTGTATGGAAATTACGTCAATATTCCCTCGACCCTTTTCTGTTGTCATCGCAATTAATAGATAGTATTCAGCATTATTTGTTTTTGGTTTCTGATATCAAGACCTCACAGTCTGTTCACTCTCTTCATTACATATGTTTTTTTATCTATTTATTTTGACTTCCACCTCTCTATAATCTCACATAGTTTAAACTACGAGGAGTAAGCATCACTTTACACACATATATTTTCCTTTATGTGAGGTACAACATACTTAGTGTAATTAGGCATGCATGCTAACGGATCAAGAGATATCCATCCTTGTTGCAAACACACTGTATGTTCACCATCACATATTACACACACATCACTCACACACTAAGTTTATTTAAAATCTGTACAAAGGGTATTCCATTCCGTTTTGCAGTGTTGGGTGATCTTGCACGGAAATATAGATTTGAACTTGGTTTTTTTTAATTTTATTTTTCACACCAAAAGTGAAAGTAAGACTCCTTAAAAGCAACCTTAACTTGAACTCATCTATTTTTTCAGCAAGGTCCACAAAATAAATTGATAGTTTTAGTTAGGACCATAGGGGTAGGCATCCAAATATTCCATTGTGGTTGTTTCAAATTGAAACAAAAAAATTGTCTTCTTAGGGAGGTGAAAATCCTCCACAACTTGGTGACAAAAAGTCGGTGATGAGAAGAAACTCATGAAGGAGAAAGGTATAGGTTGTGGATTATAATGGGCCTCATTGAATTGCCTAGTTCTTAGTATGGATTTCGGGTCTAATGTTGACAACCAGAAGTTGATATTCTCTCATCCCCACTACACGAAGGTAGCTTTGTTGCCAAACATAGGGAATATTTCCCTATAGGTGGCAGGGGCGAGAGCACTTACACCTGGTGTGGATTTCAAATGATTGCTAGAAGCATTTCCAATTTCTCAAATATATGGCCCCAATACCCCTTATGATAACCCTTCATCCATATCTTTGTTGATTTTTCGGTCGGTGGCTTGAGACCCCACTGTTGTAAAAATATCACAAGTTTTCATTGCAGTTACAAGCGTAAGTCCTTGTTTAAGCCCGTCTACTTGGTGAGCTTCTGGACCAAGCCCTCTCTAACTTGCCTTATTGATCAGTTTCTATATTGTGAGATGGTTCTCTTTTGAAGCCACTAGCCTCTACTTGAATCCGACCCTGCAATTGCCTAGTACTGTGATTCATACCTTGCCTTAACTGGTCCCTGTATATATCTTGCTGTCTATGGTCATCATCTTGTTGCCTAGAGCCACGGTGAAATTCACCATGTCGACTATCCACATGCTGTCTCTTTTAGGGGCTATCCACTACTTTAGCCTCACTAGGCCTCCTATGTTTTGAAATCCGGTGGCGGAGATCCTCCATATTGTTCCGTTCAGGATCATCTTCACTAGACAAGGACCTCCTTTCTCTCACAATCGGTCTCTCCAGAACCCTGTCATCAAAAGCATTAGACTGTTTTTGGCCACCGCACTCATATCCCCTGTTTTTATATGGTTCATAAGCTCCATGGTCATACTGAAATTCAACATCATAGTAGCCAGTTCGGACAAGCTCTCGTTTGTTGCGCATATTTCTTTCTCGGCCATTGATTGCATCTCTTCCAGATTCCATATCATGTTTATAGTAATGAGCATCCTCCCGGTGGCTGAGCTGGTTAGGTCCATCATCCAAAAGTACATCAAATCCTGGCGATGATCCACCCAACAAATCTTCTGATTCTAACCATTTTGTAGTCTCTCTTCTGGAGGATGAGACGGGCGTATCCGAGACCTATTTCTTGAAGCATCATGTATCCTTTGTCGTGTAGGTTCATTCTTTGGCAAAAATTGTTCGACTTCATGTGGACTTCCCTTTATATAGGTAGGCTGAGATCTTGATTGAGAGGACATGTCTAGCTTCTGGTTCTAATTGGTCTTCCTTGACATTATTTGAATGCAGTGTTAAAGGATTGCCCAAATGCCCTGCTTGGAAGTTATTGGACTGCAATGCAACAGGGTTACTTGACTATGATGCCTTGAAGTTATTTGCCTTTTCTAGCAAAAGGTTTCTTGACTGCACTGCCTGCAAGTTGTTTGACTTCAATGTCATGGGGTTGCTTGACTGCACTGCATTAGGATCAATTGATTGCACTGCCTTGGGAAAGCTTAAATCAGATGGATATTTTCCATCTTTGTTGCTTTCAGTTTCATTGACTGTTTGTTTCCCACTTTCCTGAGGCTCTATAACTGCTCGACTTAGTTTTGTTGTCTTTTGAGAAGTTAGATTAGCTCCTGAAAATGGACCATGCACAAAAGGGCACTTATCACCCTTTACACAATATCCCTGCTGGAAAAAATAGCAGGGAACTTTCGGTTCGTTTGCTGTGCCAGATGCCGGTAACGATGCTGAGGACGATGGTCGCACTATTGCTGGTGTTGTTCCTCCTGACAAGCCATCTAGTGGTTGAAAAAAAAACACAGATACACAAGTTAGTGTCATAAATATATTAAACGAAAATTATACAAAGAAAGTATACCTGCTTGATATGTAGAATTGACTAGAGCATAATAGCTTCAAACTGGCTATGACTATTTTATGTGAAGGCTGCAGTCCGTGTTTGTATTACACCATTGACCAGTTCAACTACAAACCTCTCCTCATGCAAAACATAACCATTGCTGCTAAAACAAATGTTACAAATACAACACAGGTATATACAATTGTTTTCTCTAAAATGAAAAATTGATCACAACTTAAGCATTTGCTCTTTTGAAAGCCATTTTCTAGGTTTACATGAACGTTGAATTATCAAAAATGTCCTCAAAGTCTCTCAACCTAACATTGTTCGATCAAACTGTCCTGAAAGTCTCAAGCTAACAGATTCTGTCGAGGTTTCTGTAAATATTTTTGTGCATATTTATATTATTAATGAAATTGCCTAGTACAGTCAAAAATTTGCTAGATGCGTCTTCCAAAATCCATCCCAATATATACTTTAGCCAAGTGTGCACCAATTACAACATTGTCCATAGATCTACTCTACTTTCTCGGAAAAAAGGGATGATTCAACCTCTGAATAAGAAAATATCGCATCAACATTGTGTGAAAAAAGGGTTGATTCAACCTCTCAATAAGAAAATATCCCATCAATTCTACATACAGTTGCAGCAATGTCGCCACTTTCTGGAGCTCCCAAAAAATAGAATTGAACAAAGGCTTATAATTCCTAGTTATTCAGTGGATGATTGTCCCATTTTTAACGGAAATTATGGCATTTACACAATAAAATAATGAATTATGTTTTTTTAATGATAAAATAATGAATCTTTTTAGTTGGCACATTTTGGCATAGAACTTCACAGAGCTGCATAAATTTTATTTGGAGATGTCATCTTCATTCAACTGGCGAGACAACCAACGTACTATAATAATATAATTTATTTAATACAGTAATTGTAACAGATACTTCACGGACAACTTCAAATGCAACAATTTCTTTTATAGAACATGAAAAACCATAAATATCCCAATACTATATAGTATATACCCATTTTATATCCACCACAAATTAATAAATATATTAAAACAAACAAAAAAATACCAAGGTATCTTCACCTATGGAGACAGCGAAATAATTAACCCATGATGTTACTCGAATAGAAAAATACTTTCATGTAATTCAAATATTATTGAAATTTTGGAATGATCAGAAGCAACTGTAAAAATTTCCAAGAGAAAATGTTCGCATTACAATGACAATATGAAAACTAAAAAACAATCATATGCTAGTTATTTAATACTCAATGCCTTAGAATTCCGCATAATACAGGAGGAATCACCTACTGTTCACAGTTGCAGCTGCAAAGTGTTATCGTCTTCATATAATTAAGAATATTTACCTAGGTCTACATTATTCAAATGCTAGTAGCTGCAAATGCCAATGAGGTAATTGATTCAAAGGCATCACTGATCCCTCTGCTGAGAAGCATAATATGCTCTAAAATTAAGTTATGATATTTGCTTCTGCATAGGCTCCTCTATAATATTAAACAAATAAGATCTATATCATCATTAACAAGATTCAGTAGAGACAAAAGAAACAATTATCTTGAATAGCTGCGAGAACATAATGTCAAGCAACGCATGAAATTGGCATTTTACACTGACATTCCAAGAAAAACTACAACAAAAAACTACCATTGTGCTTGCCAATAGATGCACAGATTCACAAACAACTTTCAATAGATCTTCTAATACAAGTCACAAATCAAGAGAAGATGCCACCAAGCTTCCTAGCAAAGTCATCGTCATCATCATCTTCTAGAAAGTCTTCATCTTCTTGCTCATCTTCATTCCTTTCCCACTCTTCATTGTCCTCATTCTCTGCATGTTCCAAATCATAGTCTTCATGGTCAACATCTTCATCTTCATTGTTGTGAACAGCATCATTCATTACTGCATCTTCCTGGTCATCCACTACAACAGGCTTTGTTCTATTTGAAAAGGCTGATGGTTTGTCTTCTACAAGAGTATCCACGTCATTGGATGCCTCAGTGTCATCCACCCCAGGAGTAAAAGTGGGCAGTTCAGATGTATCACTGTCACCAGCTAGAAGTTCTCCCTCTTCAACATCCCTCTTCAACATCTTTTTCAAGTGGTGGCAAGCCATCATTTCCCTTGCTCAAATTGAAACTTTGAATTGCCTGACCCTGCCCTTCTGTAGGTATATTTCCTACATTGTCACCATTTTCTTGAGTCACTTTCCGTTTTTTCTTCAAAATATCACTTAATGGCTTTGGAGCCTAAAAGTCTTGTTCCCAACTTGAAACACTAATTACCTTGTCCAATTTCATCTTCCTTCCTTCCCAAGGAAGGTTTTGTCTATGTTTGTATGGACCCTTCATAGAGGGATTCTATGAGGATCCATGCTGTGTTTATTTTGTAGTAGAAGGTTCTTCATTGCTCTCACGATTCTTTTCTTGTTTGATTTGTGCAAGAGTGTTAGGCCCAGCAAAATTTATGGCATCTGTCCTTGTTTCAATGTTACTAAAAGTTTGACCTCTAGGTACTTTGGATTCTGATCATATAGAACCATCTGCAGGCATTTTGCCCCTCTCCTTTTCACAATACTTGCTTCTGAAATGATCATTTAGGCCCCGTTTGCTTGGTGAGCTTCTTGGGCCATTAACCTGTTTCTTTAGGTCCAAAAGCACAAGCTCTTAGGCCATTAACCTATTTCTTTAGGTCCAAAAACACAAGCTCCTAACCAAGCAACAATTTTAGTGGCCGAGGGGGTTTGAACGTTGATGTCCCTCCAGTCCTCCAACACTAATGTCCCTCCAATACAATGTTTTTTATTTTCTTCGAATATTTTATCCACATTGTAGTGTAATGTTTTTTGTTGCCACGGGCAGTATACCTGCTTGATATGTAGAATCGACCAGAGCAGAATAGCTTGAAACTGGCTATGACTATTTTATGTGAAGGCTGCAGTTCGTGTTTGTATTACACCACTGACCAGTTCAACTACAACCCTCTCCTAATGCAAAACATAACCATTACTGCTCAAAAAAAAAATTACAAATACAACACAGGTATATACAATGGTTTTCTCTAAAATGAAAAATTGATCGCAACTTAACCATTTTCTCTTTGAAAGCCATTTTCCAGGTTTACATGAACGTTGAATTATCAAAAATGTCCTCACAGCCTATCAACCTAACATTGTTCGATCACACTGTCCTGAAAGTCTCAAGCTAATGGATTCTGTCGAGGTATCTGTAAATATTTTTGTGCATATTTATATTATTAATGAAATTCCCTAGTACAGTAAAAAATGAGCTAGATGCGTCTTGCAAAATCCATTCCAATACATAATTTAGCCAAGTGTACACCAACTACAATATTGTCCATAGATCTACTCTACTTTTTGTGAAAAAAGGGTTGTTTCAACCTTTGAATAAGAAAATATTGCATCAATTCTACATACAGTTGCAGCAGCGCGGCCACTTTCTGGAGCTCCCAAAAAATAGAATTGAAGAGAGGCTTATAATTCCCAGTTATTCAGTGGATGATTGTCCCATTTTTAACATAAATTATGGCATTTACACAATAAAATAATGAATTGTGTTTTTTTGATGATCAAATAATGAATCTTTTTAGATGGCACATTTCAGCATAGAAGTTCACAGACCTGCATAAATTTTATTTGGAGATGTCATCTTCATTCAACTGGCCAAACAACCAACGTACTATAATAATATAATTTATTTAATAGAGGAATTGTAACAAATACTTCACAAACAACTTCAAATGCAACAATTTATTTTACAGAACATGAAAAACCATAAATATCCCAATACTATATAGTATATACCCATTTCATATCCACCACAAATTAATAATTATATTAAAACAAACAGAAAAACACCAAGGTATCTTCAGCTATGGAGACAACGAAATAATTAACCCATGGTGTTACTCGAATAGAAAAATACTTTCATGTAAATCAAATATTATTGAAATTTTGGAATGATGAGAAGCAACTGTAAAAATTTCCAAGACAAAATGTTCGCATTACAATGACAATATGAAAACTAAAAAAAAATCATCTACCAGTTATTTAATACTCAATGCTTTAAAATTCCATAGATTACAGGAGGAATCACCTACTGTTCACAGTTGCAGCTGCAAAGTGTTATCGTCTTCATATAATTAATAGTATTTACCCAGGTCTACATTATTCAAATGCTAGTAGCTGCAAATGCCAATGAGGTAATTGATTCAAAGGCATCACTGATCCCTCTGCTGAGAAGCATAATATGCTCTAAAATTAAGTTATGATATTTTCTTCTATAGGACCTAGATAATACAAGGGCCACACAATTTCCACTGAAGCATCTACTTGGGTTAGCCTCTATGTTTTGGATGATTAGACAATAGATAAAACTGGCCAACACTTATCAAAAATTCAATCCATCCAGATAGTCGATGCTCAGTCCTACTTTATATTTTCTAAGCATATCCAATAACTCCACGAGGATAAAATGATCCCTATTTAGCAAATACACCGGCTGCCCGCTCAAATGGCTGGTAACTATAATCATAGCCCTGTATGGATAAAAACTGATGACTACGAGTTACGTTGGCTCTATACATTGATGACAATTTCTTTAGCTTTTCCAACAATCATTGTACTCTAGTATAGACTAAATGGACACTGGAATTTCCATTATCCAGAAGATGGAATCTTACCCAAGGCATTCACAAAAGTTGTTGCCAACCCACCACTGGTTGAAAATAATCTCCATCATCATAACAATCTTTATACCCATAATATGCACAAATGGTAACACATGATACATCTCCCAAACCAACGGGGTCCAACTAAAGTCTAATCCGAGATCCTCCTTTCTCAACACATTATAAATAAAAAAACTTGTCTATAATTGGCCTCTCTTTGCACTTTTTGGGGCAATTGCTAGTTATATTAAGTGACTTGAAAAATCGGTGTCCTACAATGTATTTTAGGTATCAGAGGAGGGAAACGATTAATTCCATTGATTGAGGAATCATTTAGGCAATTTCAGTCTTGCAGAAAAGATTTGTGTAGGTTTAGCCTGGGCCCGAAACTTTTTCGTTGTCATCTAATTAATGAATGCATTTGGTTGACCATAAAAAAATATCCATTTTCAAAATAGACATTTTCAAAATACACATTTTCAAAATACACATTATCATCCACCCTTGCTTTCAACAATGCCCATTCACATGTCGCTATTCTTCCCCACTCTATGCCTTAACGGTGTTTGCTTTGCAACATAAGGTGCAAATGCTAGTATGAAAATATTCCATAGAGAAAAATAAGACAATTTCGACAGGATGACCTGGTGATGTTTTAATTTTTAATTTTATTGCTTTTATTAAAATATAAATTGAATAATTTATAAATAAAATACTTAGGGTTTTGTTTCTACAAAGAAATTGATCACAATTGACTTACAACTAATAATTCAGTATAGTTATTTTTAAAAATCATGATTCTAAGATCGAGAAATTCCTATGTTATGTATTACATATGATTACTTATGTGTAATACAAGATATCAATATATTATATATATAATATATATATATATATATAATATTATATATTTATATATATTATATAATAGATTAGATATAGATAGATAGATAGAGCTCAAAAATGTTAAAGATCATGGTGAACTTTAATCTCCAAAATATTGATATAAATTGTCTTGTTGATACCTATATGCTGAAGGAGAATATGGAATATTTAAATAGTGTGAAGAGTGAAATTAATTTATATTTATAGGGTTACAACATACATATAACATACATATATATAGATAAATGGAGCTTTATAAGTTAGTGATATTTTTTTAATAAGTTGAAAAAAAATATAAATATAGGAGTTCTTAAATTTGATAGAAGTAGATGTATTGTTATCATGAATTCAGATTATGTAGCCAAGCCGACACACCACTTATGTAATACTAGGAACTTTAAAAAAACACTTAATAGGATCTTAAATGAGGTATCCAATGAAATAGAGAAAAACCAATTTGGATGAGAATATATGTACAAAACTAAGTATTAAGGCTTTTAATTCTTATGATTTGTGAATTTCCAAAAAAACCATAAAGATGCTTTATGGATTTCCAAAGCTTCACAAGGATCTACTCGTTTTAGGCATATAGTTAACACCATTTAGGGACGAGTCAACAAGTTAATTAATTATTTAATATAAACTCTCAAATATTTAAATATTATGGAGGTAAAAATGATTTTTTTATTAAATATTTTACATTTTTGTAAAATTCGTTAAAGATGTTGTTATCACGTAGATTGACTTCATGAAGAATGGAGGCAATTCTAGGGTAACCACAAACCAAGCTTAACCTCGTAGCTAGCCTTACCAGACTCCGAGAGCGCTCTCTCCTTATGAATATCAGTCAAGATGACTATATCAGGAACAAGTTTTTATGCTAGGTATAGTAGCTCAAAAGGTTTGATGGAATTTGTTGGTGTTTTTTGCGAGATCAAGAGAAGCTAGGCAATTTTGGGTATGGGAAACTAAGTCAAAATCGCAGGGGATTGCATGGGCAAGGTAGGTATGATCTTCAACACCTTAAACTTGATGGGGTGAAAGGCTAGACTCGTGAGGTGCTAGGAAAGACCCGAGTAAGTCAGGAATCCTTCCTTAAAAGAAGAAAAAACATGAAATATTGTTGTTTTACCAAGGCAGAGCATTAAAACCTAATGTATTTCACATATCTCACTTGAAAACAACCAATCAGAAGCAGTTATATGGCAGAGGCATACATAAATAACATGAGAAAATATTAACAAAAGAAAAAACACATGCTAAAGGCCATACCACAATAATACCATAAAAATACCTGCAACTCTATTAGTTCCATGCCAAAACCAATAGAAAATGGTGAGTTTTCCGTTCATGAGCATCCAGCTGAAGCGAACCCCACCAAATGACAAAGAAAACACATAATATGTACATCTAAAATACTCATCCTGACCTTCAGGGGTCGAATCCATGATAAGAGGGGCTATTTCAACTATTTCCCAACAAAGAACTGGAATATAAGCAGTCAAACAACCTACCTCTAAAAAGGTGGAAACAGATTCATTTTCCTCAAAACTACCTCTAACTAATGAATTTACCCTCTAACACTATTTTACTATTACATTTACATGCCATGTCATCAATTACATGAGTGAAATCATCCATGAGAAGAGAGAGATATCAAATTCACAGTCAAAACAAGCTAATTGTGGTCTTCTGAGCAAACTGGTCATAAGCGCAGCACCACTAGTCCTAAGCATAGTGCCGAATTCCACATGATTTTGGAGGCATTCTCCTTAGCCAAATTAAGCCCATGATAGCTCGCTGGAAATGCCTTCAAGTCTAGTTTTTGGAACACCTAGATTTTTTGAATTTGCAAGTCATTTACCCCCTCAAAACTTGAATCTACCAAGACTAGTTTTGTGTGTCCAAAAAGAGGCAGAAAGGTCATTTTTTGGTAGGTTTTTGACCTTTTGGTGAACCAGATCTACTCCAAAATTTCTAAAAATTTGCAAGTGGCATGCCGTCATTATTCAGAATCCAAAAATGTCAACCTTTCCTCCAATGGATACTTCAGGGAAAAGCACAGCACCCATGGCACTACTCTTCTCGCTAGATTTTCTATGTTAAAATTTTCAAAATTTCAAAAATGCAAAAACTCCTCAGAATTTGCCCAAATTTGGCACGGAGCACAACCATCAAGTAACTTGATTAGGCAAGGTAGGTATGATCTTCAACACCTTAAACTTTATGGGGTGAAAGGCTAGACTCGTGATGTGCTAGGAAAGGCCTGAGTAAGTTAGGAATCCTTCCTAAATAGAAGAAAAAACATGAAATATTGTTGTTTTACCAAGGCAGAGCATTAAAACCTAATGTATTCCACCTATCTGACTGGAAAACAACCAATGAGAAGCATTTATATGGAGGAGGCATACATAAATAACATGAGAACATATTAACAAAAGAAAAAACACATGCTAAAGGCCATACCACAAGAATACCATAAAAATACCTGCAACTCTATTAGTTTCCTACCAAAACCAATACAAAATGATGAGTGTTCAGTTCATGAGCATCGAGCTAAAGCCAACCCCACCAAATGACCAAGAAAACACGTAATATATACATCTAAAATACTCATCCTGACCTTTAGGGGTCGAATCCATGATAAGAGGGGCTATTTCAACTATTTCCCAACAAAGAACTGGAATATAAGCAGTCAAACAACCTACCTCTAAAAAGGTGGAAACTTTGATGGAATTTGTTGGTGTTTTTTAAGAGATCAAGAGAAGCTGGGCAATTTTGGGTCTGGGAAACTAAGTCAAAATTGCAGGCGATTACATGGGCAAGGTAGGTATGATCTTCAACACTTTAAACTTGATGGGGTGAAAGGCTAGACTCGTGAGGTGCTAGGAAAGGCTTGAGTAAGTCAGGAATCCTTCCTTAATAGAAGAGAAAACATGAAATACTGTTGTTTTACCAAGGCAGAGCATTAAAACCTAATGTATTCCACCTATCTCACATGGAAAGAACCAATCAGAAGCAGTTATATGGCAGAGGCCTACATAAATAACATGAGAACATATTAACAAAAGAAAAAACACATGCTGAAGGCCACACCACAAGAATACCATAAAAATACCTGCAACTCTATTAGTTCCCTACCAAAAACAATACAAAATGATGAGTTTTCTGTTCATGAGCATCCAGCTGAAGCCAACCCCACCAAATGACAAAGAAAACACATAATATATACATCTAAAATACTCATCCTGACCTTCAGGGGTCGAATCCATGATAAGAGGGGCTATTTCAACTATTTCCCAACAAAGAACTGGAATATAAGCAGTCAAACAACCAACCTCTAAAAAGGTGGAAACAACTTCATTTTCCTCAAAACTACCTCTAACTAATGAATTTACCCTCTAACACTATTTTACTATTACATTTACATGCCATGTCATCAATTACATGAGTGAAATCCTCCATGAGAAGAGAGAGATATCAAATTCACAGTCAAAACAAGCTAATTGTGGTCTTCTGAGCAAAATGGTCATAAGCGCAGCGCCACTAGTCCTAAGCATAGTGCCGAATTCCACATGATTTTGGAGGCATTCCCCTTAGCCAAATTAAACCCATGATAGCTCACTGGAAAGGCCTTCAAGTCTAGCTTTTGGAACACCTAGATTGTTTGAATTCGGAGGTCATTTGCCCCCTCAAAACTTGAATCTACCAAGACTACTTTTGTGTGTCCAAAAAGAGGCATAAAGGTCATTTTTTGGTAGGTTTTTGACCTTTTGGTGAACCAGATCTACAACAAAATTTCTAAAAATTTGCAAGCGGCATGCCGTCATTATTTAGAATCCAAAAATGTCAACCTTTCCTCCAATGGATACTTCAGGGAAAAGCACAACACCCGTGGCACTACTCTTCTCGCTAGATTTTCTATGTTAAAAATTTCAAATTTTCAAAAATGCAAAAACTCCTCAGAATTTGCCCAAATTTGGCATGGAGCACAACCATCAAGTAACTTGGTTGGGAAAGGTAGGTATGATCTTCAACACCTTAAACTTGATGGGGTGAAAGGCTAGACTCGTGATGTGCTAGGAAAGGCCTGAGTAAGTCAGGAATCCTTCCTAAATAGAAGAAAAAACATGAAATATTGTTGTTTTACCAAGGCAGAGCATTAAAACCTAATGTATTCCACCTATCTGACTTGAAAACAACCAATCAGAAGCAGTTATATGGAAGAGGCATACATAAATAACATGATAACATATTAACAAAAGAAAAAACACATGCGAAAGGCCATACCACAAGAATACCATAAAAATACCTGCAACTCTATTAGTTTCCTGCCAAAACCAATACAAAATGATAAGTGTTCAGTTCATGAGCATCGAGCTAAAGCCAACCCCACCAAATGACCAAGAAAACACGTAATATATACATCTAAAATAGTCATCGTGACCTTTAGGGGTCGAATCCATGATAAGAGGGGCTATTTCAACTATTTCCCAACAAAGAACCGGAATATAAGCAGTCAAACAACCTACCTCTAAAAAGGTGGAAACAAATTCATTTGCCTCAAAACTACCTCTAACTAATGTATCTAACCTCTAACACTATTTTACTATTACATTTACATGCCATGTCATCAATTACATGAGTGAAATCATCCATGAGAAGAGAGAGATATCAAATTCACAGTCAAAACAAGCTAATTGTGGTCTTCTGAGCACAATGGTAATAAGCGCAGCGCCACTAGTGCTAAGCATAGTGCCGAATTCCACATGATTTTGGAGGCATTCCCCTTAGCCAAATTAAGCCCATGATAGCTTGTTCGAAAGGCCTTCAAGTCTAGTTTTTGAAACACCTATATTGTTTGAATTTGGAGGTCATTTTCCCCCTCAAAACTTGAATCTACCAAGACTACCTTTGTGTGTCCAAAAAGAGGCAGAAAGGTCATTTTTGGTAGGTTTTTGACCTTTTGGTGAACCAGATCTACTCCAAATTTTCTAAAAATTTGCAAGCGGCATGCCCTCATTATTCTGAATCCAAAAATGTCAACCTTTCCTCCAATGGATACTTCAGGGAAAAACACAGCACCCGTGGTACTACTCTTCTTGCCAAATTTTCTATGTTAAAAATTTCAAAATTTCAAAAATGTAAAAACTCCTCCGAATTTGCCCAAATTCGGCATGGAGCACAACCATCAAGTAATTTGGTTGGGCAAGGAAGGTTCAGCAAACATCTTCAACCTATCTTGCTCTTTCTTGCCCTATAAATCTCTCTTTAACCTAGCTTTTAGCTTCTTGACCATTCCATGAGGACCTGTTTATGAGTTAGGTTTTTGTTTGCTTGCTCCAGGGTAAGTGATGACAAAGTTAGCTATATCTAAGTTGACTGTCAAAGCTTGTATTTGGGCCTCTTTCTCTTGAATAATGACATCTTTGAAATTTTCCCTCTCTTGAGCCTCTAAATCAATGATTTGATTGTCATGTTGCTCGGGCTCATCATCATACTCAAAATTACTTCCTCTATCCATGATTTAGTTGAATCTCCTAGTTTGTATTTTTGGCAATATATGGGATGGGTGTTATGTGCAATCGCTATGGAGTAATGGATGTGAGTGAAGACATGGGAAAAACATGAGAGGGAGAGGGTTTAGGGAGTAGTGAATGGATGGTAAAAGGTGATCATAGTGATGAGTATTTAAGGGTTTAGTTAATAAGGTGAGTGATAGGGAGAGTCAAAGAACTAGGGTTTTATAGTGGGAACTAGGGTTTTGTAGTGCATATTATAGTTTCATATTCGAGATTGAAAACCATGAAATTCTTCACAATTGCAAACTTAAAAACAAGGGAAGCAATGATATTTACTTGCCAAATACTTAAGAGGAGGAAATTTTGCACAAATCGGAAACGAGGAGATTTTTTTGGCTTGGCTGGCCTACGTGTAGTGCCACCACCTAGGAGCACAGTGGTGGTCTGTAAGCGTAGCGCCAGTTATAATTTACACTATGAAATTTTTCCAAGAGTGCAGTGAGAGGCTAGGAGTGTAATGCCACTTCCTAGAAGCTCAATTCCATTTAAAGACGACATTAGACTACCTTCCTGATGTCCCAAATGTGTGCGTGACAGCTCATTTGAAAGCTTGTCAATTGTACTTTCCATAACGTCTTGAATTTTTCAATTTCATGTTCATTTTCCGTGGAAAAAGCTCAATCTCCCAAGACTAGTCAAATTATGCAGAATGAGGGTGCCAAGATGCATATTGGTATTGTAGTCAACTTTTCAAGGTCCTCCTCAACTCCAAATTGAGCTCATGATAGCTAATTGGAAATATCTTTATGTCTACGTATCATTTGACTCATCAGGGAGGTCATTTGGAAACTAAATTGAGGAGAAAGAATGAGTTTACCAAGGTCACTCTAGAGGTGCATTAACCCTCCTAAGGCAAATGATGTTTTCGACATTTCTCCCAAACCATGAAAACTATGTAAAAAATGAAAGAATTTTTTCTTCTTGGACCAATGATGGAGAAAATCCTCTCTCACTTTTGTCAAACTCAACGTTTCTTGCTCAAAAACACAGTTTGAAGAAAAACCATTTCTTATGTGTGGTTAATAGCTTGTTCCTTGGAATGACTTTTCAAAAAATGATGGAGACCTCATGTTTGATGATATGAAATGGCCTCATAAATTTTGATATTCCTTATGCCTTCTCTACTCAAATATCTCTAATCCCATAGCCAACCATAGCTGAGTGGGAGAGGAAATTAGGGTTTTAGTGCTTTTTTTCTCTTTTGCTTTTGCAGGTGAATTGGTGCTCATGATGAGTTGACTTTTGAAGTGGCAGGCGCTTGGCAACATCATAGGATGCTTAGGAGTAGCTGGGAACCAATATTACATATGAAAATATAAAATTAGATCATAAATGAAGAATTATGGCTTTATAAATAAATATTACTAGATTTGACTTTCAAAATGATAAATTATGGCTTTACCAGACATTATTGACCTCCTCATGTCCTTGGTGATCATTAGCATATAATCACTGAATTTGACCATGACAGGACCCTAGAACCTAATGAGACAAAACCCTAAGATAGCATGAGAAATTCTCACTCGATTCTCGCATATTGTCTATCTCAAGATCATATTCCTCAATTTCATAGTCTAAGCCATTCTTAAACAGAAAACATTCTTCAAGATTATGAAACATGAGAACCCTATTATCTTAATGAAAGAAAACAATATATGTTCGCTGATCTACAAATCTAATTTCAATACTGTCATCATTTTCAAAAGTGGAAGACACTTCAATAACACCTTCTTCACTATGTGAACACTGCAAACCTGCATTAGCTTGGGCTGTAACATGACCTTTTAGAAGTTGATCTATATCATCTTTAGATAGATGAGAGAGTACTTTTTGTTTTCTTTTGCGAAAAAGTAATTGTCTTCTTTCCCACCTAGAGATTCAAAAGCTTATAGAATATCTTCATTAATTTTAAGCAAAGGAGTATATAAATTTTCCCGAAACTATTGATTTGTTTCATGTGATTAACGTTGACTATCAAGATGCAAAATTCCTTCATCTTCACGCAAAGAAGAAGCTATTATATGTTGATTATGACCTTGTGTAAGAAAGTGACTTGCTTTTTGAGACTGTTTTTGAAGGAAAAATCAAATAAGGCTTCAATGATTTCTTCATCATCACGATCCAAATCTAGATTTGGAATAGTCAACTGGGATTTATCACAATTATGAAATTGGAACTTGATTTTCTTGTGTACCAACTTCTGCTATGATCGTATCTAAAATAAGACCTTGTCTTCCATTATTTTCAATTGTACTAAGATCTTGATCATGCTGCAAATTTTCCTAAGCATCTTGACAAGTATCCTCTGAGCTCTCTTTATGCTACTAAAATGGATTTTCATACAGGGTTTCCATGATCTAATCATCCATGAAGTCACCATCTTCATAAATTTTCTCAATATTTTCAATAAAACTATAAACATGTTTGCAATAGTTCTGAATGAAATTTAACGATGGATAAGATTATTTATACCTTTCAAACAAGATGGTATGAAAATATTTTAAACAGTAAATACAAGCAAGTGGAAAACTTTCGTACCAAAATCAGGGTTCACCTTCTGTATTGGCCATGAAAATCTTCATCATGTAGTCTTTAGGAAAATCAACCTTCAACTTGCGAAGATGCATGTGGAATTTAACAAGATGTAAATCAGCACCATTCCTATTATCATCTTTAAACATAGGAAAATTCCTTTTCCAATCTACCTTAGGAATTTTATTTGGGAAACCTGGAATGTGATATCAGCTCATGGGAGCATGCCTTCGAGCAAAAAAATCAATTTTTGATAACAATGAATTCATGAAGAAATTCTTCAGGCTACCAGTTCTTGAAGAGTAGAGTTGCCATAAAAATTCTGAACCTTGGGAATTTTCAATACTGGAGTCACCAGGTGAATGATTTCAGTCGTCCGGTGTCTGATCATTGTCCACCATAAACAATCAGATCTAAACTTGATACATTTTGTTGAAAAACATAAAACTATGTTCCCCAATATGGTTGCCACTATGTTATCCCCTTGATTGACCTCAGGCTGAATCGAGGCAATTGCAAGGTAACCACAAACCAAGCTTAACTTGGTAGCTATCACTACCAGGCTAGGAGAGGGCTCCCTCCATATGAATCTCAGTCAATATGACTGGATCAGGAACAATATTTTATGATAGGTATAGTAGCTCAAAAGTTTTGATTGAATTTGTTGGTGTTTCTTGTCAGATCAAGAGGAGCTGGACAATTTTGGGTCTGGGAATCAAATCCAAAATCGCAGTGGATTCTATAGAGAAATGTAGGCATGATCTTTAACACCTTAATCTTAATAGGGTGAAAGGCTAGACTGGTGAGGAGCTAAGAAGGGCTTCAGTAAGCCAAGAATCCTTCCTAAAAAGAAGAAAAAACATGAAATATTGGTGTTTTCCCAAGGCAGAGCATTAAAACCTAATGTATTCCACCTATCTGACTTGAAAACAACCAATCAGAAGAAATTATATGGAAGAGGCATACATAAATAACACGAGAACATATCAACAAAAGAAGAAACACATGGTAAAGACAATACCACAAGAATCCCATCAAATAACTGCAACTCTATTAGTTTCCTTCCAAAACTGCTACAAAATCATAAGTGTTCAGTTCGTGAGCATCCTGTTGAATCCAACCCCACCAAATGACCAAGGAAACACAAAATATAGAAATCTAAACCACTCATTGTGATCTTCAGGGGTCGAATCCATGATAAGAGGGACTATTGCAACCATTTCCCAACAAAGAACTAGAATATAGGCAGTCAAACAACCTACCTCTAAAATGTGGAAATAGCCTCATTTGCCTCAAAACCACCTCTAACTAATGAATCTACCCTCTAACACTGTTTTAATTTTACATTTACATGTCATGTCATCAACTACATGAGTGATATCATCCATTAGGAGAGAGAAATCAAATTCACAGTGAAAAAGGAAAATTTTGGTTTTCTGAGCAAAATGGTCATAAGTGCACCAGCACTGGTCCTAAGCACAATGCCACTTTCCACATGGTTTGTTAGGCCTTCCCCTTAGCCAAATTGAGCTCATGATAGCTCATTGGAAAGGTATTCAAGTGTAGTTTCTAGAAAAACTATAGTTTTTGAATTTCGATGTTATTTGTCCTCTCAAAACTTGAATCTCCCAAGACTACTTCTATGTGTGTAAAAAGAGGCGAAAAGGTCATTGTTTGGTAGTTTTTGGACCTTTTCCTTAACCATATCTGCTCCAAAACTTCTAAAATTTTGCAGGGTGCATGTGCTCATCATTTTGAATCCAAAAATGTAAAAATTTCCTACAATAGATGCCTCAGGGAAAAGAGGCGCTGCACTTCTAGAAAAAAATTTTGTCTTAAAAATTTCAAAATTTCAAAAATGCAAAAAATCCTCAAAATTTGCCCAAATTTGTCATGGAGCACAACCATCAAGTACTTTGGTTGGCCAAGGAAGCTTCAGCCAGCATCTTAAACCTATATTTCTCTTCCTTGCCCTCTAGAGCTCTCCTTATCCTAGCTTTTAGCTTCGTGATCATTCCATAAGAACCTGTTTATGACTTAGTTGTTTATTTTCTTGCTCCAAGGTAAGTGATGACAAACTTAGGTCTCTATAATTTGTCTGTAAAAGATTTTATTTGGGCTTCTTTCTCCTGAATAATGAGATCGTTGACATTTTCCCTCTCTTGAGCCCCTAGATCAATGCCCCTACAAACTAATTGTAGAATCAGAATATTTTTCTCCATTTTATGTGTATTAATTTTTTTATAGTCGTTGTTTCATTTGGTGGCCATCATTGAAGTAGGTGTCAGAGCAGGAAGTAAATCCTCAAAAAAATTCGTTGATTTTCATTAAGGTTGGTCTTTATTATGTACATGAGGGAGAGAGTATTCATTGCATCTCCTGGTGACAATTCATATTCTCTATTATTCATTTAAATCAATTTCAGTTAATCACCCAATCCTAATGATTAGGCGTCAACATTCGCCCCCTTAATCTGAAGGGATGTTGGTGAGTCCAAGCACCATTCTAAATCTTCCAAGCTTTTCTCTTCCAAGCACTTTGGTGAATATGTTTAGAATTTTCTCATTAGTGGAACTATGGCGGAGATGGATTGTTTTGGCCTCAACATGATGTCAGATCAGATGATATTTAGTATTGATGTGCTTCGTTCGATCAGGGAACTTTGGGTTCTTGGCCAATTTTATTGCCGAGGTAATGTCAATCATGAGTGGAGTTGATTATCCTTGTTTTACTTGCAAATCTTCAAGAATTTTCCTGAGCCACACAATTTATTTTGTTGCCTCAGCTACTGCCACATATTCTACCTCTGTTGTGGAATATACTGGAACTAATTGTTTGTGTGATCTCCAGGAGACATCTCCTGATCGAAGACTCATAGCGTAACCTAAATTAGATAACTCGGTTTCTTTGCCTCCATCGAATTCTGAACCAGAGTATCCAATCAAGCTGAAGTTGTCCACCTGTGTATACTTGATTCCAAATTCTTGATCTCCCTTGAAGTACCTTAGAGCTCTTTTTGTAGCAGAACAATGTCCCTTACAAGGCTTTTGCATAAACCTGGAGAGGATTCCAACAGTAAATGAAATGTATGGTCTGGTAGTAGTTACGTAGTTGAGACTTGCTACAAGCTATCTATAATTTGTTGCATCCTCAAATTCTTTTCCTTCAATGGATGTGAGCTTTAAGTTTTGTTCAATTGGAGTAGTAAGGGTATTGCATCCTATTATTCCAAACCTATTCAACAGATCTGCAGTGTACTTCTTTTTAGAAAGGAATATGGACTTCGGATGTTGAGTTACTTCAATACCAAGATAGTAATGAATATAGGCCAAATCAGTCATTTCAAAACCTTTCATCGATTCCTTCCTTATGGATGTAATGTAGCTTTCATTGTTCCCTATCATCAAAAGATCATCTACATATACCACAAGATATACAATTGTTTTTCCAAATTTCTTGACAAATAAAGTTGCATCATCAAGATCATAATGTTTGAAATTGAGTTTCAGAAGATGCTCAGTTAGTTTTTCATACCAGGCTCACAGTGCTTGTTTTAGGCCATCCAAGGATTTCAAAAGTTTTCATACTTTATGTTCATGTCATTTCATAGAAAATCCTTCAGGCTGGGACATAAAAACATTCTCTTTTAGATCTCCATTCTGTGCTGCTAAGGCAAAGAGTGTTCGGATGGTAGCCCATTTTGATGTGTGGGAAAAGTCTCCTCATAATCGACCCCTTCCTTCTGTGTAAAACCTTTTTCAATAGGCCTCTCTTTGTGCTTGCCATGTGAGCCATCTACTTTATACTTGTTCTTGTATACCCACTTGCAGCTAATTGGTATGGTTACTAATGGAACATCAACCAGCTTCCAAGTGCCATTCTTTATCAAGGCATCATACTCCTTTTGAATTTCTTCTTTCCATTCATCATGAGAAGCGATTTCTTTGAAGGAAGTTGGTTCAAAATTTGTAGAAAAATTCAATTCACAATCACAAGAAACATCCATGTCAATGGTGAATCAGAGTCATCTACATCACCTCCATTTTGTTGGTTTGAATTTCTAGTTCCTATCTTTCCAACCTCATTAGGGTGAACACTTTCAAGTGTCTTTGTCAGCCACTTTGGGGGACCTTTCTCAGATGGTCCAGGCTGCTCCATTGATTGAGTTGCGATTGAATCAAGATTGAATCTCCCAATTCTATCAATCACATCACTTAAAGTATCATCAACTATTGGAGTTTCATGCGGGGGAGAGAGTTCTTCAGAAGAAGATTCCATAGGTTGATCTACTATAGGAATAACACCTTTAAGATGTGGAATCCAATTATCAAATTATTTAAATGATTTTACATTTGTGAATCTACCCAAGCGATCAATTTTCCGCTCAACAACATTGTGAGTTTTGGATGATTCAAGAAAGATTACATCTCTAGTTACAACAAACTTTTTATTCACTTCATCATAGAGATGGTATGCTTTGGAGGTGTTTGAGTACCCTAAGAAGATACACTTATGACTTCTTGCACCAAGTTTTTTCTATGTACCTTTGGTATGAAGGCATAACAAGTGGAACCCAACATCCTGCGATGCTTTACCGAAGGAATGTTCCCATTCCACATTTAATATGGAGTCTTGTTTCTAATAGCGCTAGATGGACATCTATTATTTATATATACAACACATAGAACTTCATCAACCCAAAACGTCAATTTCACATTTTTGAAAAACATCATGGAGCGAACCATATTTAAGATTGTCCTATTTATTCTTTCAGCTACACCATTCTGTTGGGAATTATAAGGTACAGTTGTTTGATGTTTGATCCCATGTTGGCGAAGATAGTTTTGAAATTCATTTGAAGTTTATTCTTTTCCATTATCAATGCAAAGAGACCCAATATGAGATTGTGCATCATTTTCAATCCATTTATGAAGGTTCTCGAATGTTTGAAAAGCATCAGATTTTTTCTTCAATAAATAAACCCAACACATTTTGGTGTAGTCATCAATAAATGTCATCATACATTTGTTTCCATTTACAAAAGGAGCAGGCACTAGACTAGACAAATTTGAATGAACGAGTTCAAGTTTTCTATGTGCTCTTGAATGTGAGTCATGAAAAGATTGTTTGTTATGCTCTCCTAGAATACAACAATCAGATTGCTTAAGTTTCCTAGGAATTGTACGCAAACCAGCAACACCATTTTTCTTCAAGAAGCGGAGGCTGTCATAGTTCAAATGTCCAAATCTAGCATATCATAATAAACTTGATGGAAGTGTACCTTCTTCCTAATGAGAATTTTATGAGAAATTTTGTGCACAAGCAGAGGTACCCTGTAGCTTGAGAATCCTTTCTTCTTCTATCCCACTCATGACAAGTGAGTAGCCCGATGCTTTTCTAACCTCAAGCCTACCATCAAACATATGAATGGAGTGACCTTGCTGGTGGATGTGGACCAAGGGCATCAAGTTTCTCTTCAGCTGTGGGAGATATAGAACATGATGTAGAAGGACATCTAGAAAACCAAGCAATTTAATCCTGATTGTGCCAAGCCCTAATGGTTAGATTTTTGATTGGTCTACAAAGTATACTACTCCATCAACATTGTCAATAAATTCTTCAAAAAAATATTTTCTACCAGTCAAGTGGAAAGCTGCTCCTGAATGTTAAACACATATTTCAGCACTACAACCCCAGTCATATATGTTTATAAACCAAGGGCTCTTTAGCCCCTAAAAGTGTTGGCTCATAACCTAAAAGATCATGGTCAATTGATTACATCATTTCCCAGAAGTTTCACCTGAAAACCCACTTAGAACTAGCCAAAACTGGACCAAACTAACTGCTCCTTGGTCACGATGTGATGCATACTCACTCCTACACTAGCCAAGTGTGATGCAAACTGAAGAGACCTTCTTTCCCGTGCGATGAGTGAGAATGGACAAATGTCTGAGGCAATTTTACAAGTGGATACTCATGGAATCTTCTAGAAGCTTCCTCCATGACACTTGCCTCTTTGAATTCGCCAAGGGATGAGTAAGAGATCTGAGAAATCTCCAAGTGGAATTAAGAACTACAAGTGGAATGACACTAATCAAAAACCCAAAGATGACTCACACCTTTGTAAACATCTATAAATGGATCCCCCATCTGAGAGATCTAGAGGCTAGAACTTTATAATATGTAAAGAAGTGCTGCTAGTTTGTCTTTGAGAAGAAGCACTATACTGTTGGGTGATCTTGCTTTTCATGAGGTGAATAGGGCTTTGATGCTGGGAGGATGATGCTAGATCAGACAACTGGGTTGTAATCCTTTCTTCTACTATTAATAAAGTTCTTTGAGTTTTCTTCCATATAATCATGTATTTGTGAATCTTGTTGTTTGTGAATGCAATTGTATGGTCAACATATTTCTAATTCTGCATTATCTATATTATATTATAGATCAAGATGCTTTGATGGGGTTTTGTTGCTTTGTCTCTACAAGTATTCTCTAAAGTGGGACAAGTAGGACAGGATTTGCAATCCCTATTAAGGGAGAGAGAAATCAAGCAAGGAGTCAAGTGGAAGATCCAGGTTGGCCCTCTTTGCTTCTCTCTTATCTATCATACATAAAGGAAATCGTAAAGTGCTTTGATTGTTTGTTTCTAAGATAGCTACCCATCTTAGTGGGACTAGAAGATAAAAAAGACACAAGTTTTCCCAGAAACAAAATGGAAACTCCGCTGGGGAATGAATAGTTTGTTTGTTTGTTAGTGTTGTTTGCTTTATAAACTACGGATGGAGCCTAAAGTTAGCCAGATAGCCTTTGAACTGCTTGTGCTATGTAATTGCGAAGTAGATGAATGTTGCTTCTGTCAATCTTTGGATTGGTTTATGAACTAAACATCGGAATTACAAGCATCCTAAACACCCTTGTAGTAGCTCAATAAACTCTTAAGATCATACCCCTGTACTTTTCTTTTACTGTCCATCATAGCTCAACTTAAATCACTGAACTTAGCTGCAAATTTTGAGCAAAAACCCAACTCAGTTTCGCTCCCTGGCCCATCGCACTATCTATAATTGGAAATGTCACACCTCTCGTGTGTAGAAGGTGAGATGCATCCATTTTTTCCTAGAGCACATGTGCGATGACTGAGTGATATTGTTCCTCTCTTTGAAATTTGTTTTTTTCCTCCTTGTTCTCAGCTCTATTTAGTTGTTTTGCTGCTTATGATCAATATCTCATTGCAAAATCCTCTTTCCATTACATTTTTCATCCTCCATTTATTAGGATTAGTAAATGTTTTTATGTATTTTTCCATCATTTACAGTTCTTCATCACAAGTAGCTTACATCAAACTGTCATTTTGATGCAAAATTGTCGGAATTGTCATTTTCAATCAAAAAGAAGAGTGTCATAAAGTCTTCCTCCTCTATATAGTTGATTGTACTTTTGCCATTGTATTTGATTTGAATTGTTAATATTTGAAGTGTCAAAAGAATTTTCTATTCGAAATTGAAAAGGTCATTTTAGTCTTCCTTTCATTTTGAAAAGAAATTGTCGAAGTGTCTCTTTGAAGAAAATAGTTCAGATGTATACTTAGTTTTCCTTTTTGCCATTCTCACATTAAGGAAATTAAAAATAAATACATGCATTTTCATTTGTTTTTAAACTGTGTGTGAAAATGATTTAGGAAAGGTTAATTTAGTGTGTGCTATTCGCTCTCTATTGAATGAATCATTATCTTCTTTCCTTAAGAGCTAGGATTTTCATTGCTAAAAGAAAATAAACGACTGTTTTTCATTTTAGATTGCACATTTAGGAGTTTTACACCGACTTCATGCGATGAACCTTAAAAGGAAAACTTCTAAGCAAGATCAACCCTAAAGTAAATCTCAATGAATTTAACAACACATCTAGAAGTCTAGGCTAGAGACATGTTCTGGCGTCGTAAAAGCTGGTAACTATTGTTTTAATCGAAGGTTGGGTGATTCCTCCTCTTTGATATGACAAGTGCTAGTACGGAATTGTGCTCCCTGTAATGTCGAGTATATTGGGGGACCACAATAGGTTGATATCATTTATCCATAGGAAGCTGTGTCTGTTGCCTTATCGATCGCAATGCACTAAATACAACAATGGGGAAGACTGACTGCCATACATAAGTCCTTGGTAATTTCTATTTAATTTCCACCAAGGTGTATATTGCAGTGTTACGATTGGTCTGGTAATCCCTCTTTCCAGATCTCCAGAGTAGTCACTTTCATTCATTTTCGACTTCTTAAAATAAAAGGTCCATCTGAGCACTTGTCACTTTAGGTTCATTAAAAGTCGAAGGGGACTAGAGTCATGTTTATCTTTTTCTCGACTCTTAAAAAGTGAAAATGCAAAGTTCTATTAAAGCGTCATGAAAATTTATTTTATCCGGAATAACATCCATGTTCCTTCACTGATCTTAGGTTGAGGTAATGGAGTCCACCAATCAAGGAATCCCTCTTATGGGGAATCCTAGTCTTTTCTCTTCTTGGGGAGATATCAATGATTCATATATGGCTATGTTGTCCCTTCCAAGAATCACAATTGGCTTTCCAGTATGGCTATTCTCAACCTCTGTCGTTCAAAATACCATGATTGCTCAGCAATCAAATTAGCAACCAGATGATATTGAAGTTGTCCCTTCACCTTATACTTCACTTGCTTCGCCCTACCCTTCTTCCTCTTCACTTGCTGAAACTAGTTATACTAAAAGCCAAGTAGCTGAGAAGAAGAAGAAAGGGAAGAAGAAGAAGAAGAAGAAGTCAGTTAAGCGAGGGGGAAAAATTGAATCATCTAGTCAAAATCCACACATTAAATATCCTAGATATCCTTGTCTAATTTGAAAAGGAAACCATTTTGATTGAGATTGTCATTGCATTCTGCACATTTTGAGAGAATGGTCTCCCCATTCGCACCATCCAGTGTCACCAACCTCTAGTGATCAGGTTGACAACACACCATCAACTAGTGAAAATGAAAGTCTTGGAAATGAAAGAAAGGTCAAAACTCCATGCCTATTATGTGAAGGAGACCATCACCTTCACCATTTTACTTTTCTAAATGATGCCAAGAGAATCTTGCATAATTGTCCTACTTCACTGCAACGACTTCCACCTAGATACAAGAAACTCTTACTAAGTCCATCACTAGTTGAAAGCCTAACTGACATAACTCAATCGTCGGTTGAAATGCCTATCATTGAGAGTGAACTTTCTAAGTCCATACCAGACCAAAGTTAATATGTTGAGATGGTAGTCGACCCGGTCTTGCCTTCAGAAGGGCCACCTTTAGATGATATTATTTCCAAAGAGAATGAAATTGATGCTATTCAAATTCTTTTTGTTAATACAATGTCTCATGAACATCGGGGCAATCCAACCGTACCTTTACAATAGGAGGAAAGTCCCCTAGTTTGACGAGTTCATTCAGCCATTTATCTAGTACCCCCTCCGAGCAGTCTAGTCATTTCTTTCAATTGGAATCAACTAGCAAGACGACGCCTTCCATCTAGTGTACCATTCTAAATCATAGTACAAGTTTGCAAAATCATCGTGTCTGGAACTATCATAGATGAAGGGGCTTCAATGAGTATCATTTCCTCAACTGTTTGGAAAGAACTTGGTTCACCATCAATTTTTCCTGAGACACAAAATTTGTCAGCCTTTAACAAAGGAACCAGTCGACCGTTAGGAACCCTTCCAAAATTGCCAATAACTTTGAAAAGGAAAATAATTCATTTGAACGTGATGGTAGTCCAAGGACCATTAGATTACAATCCACTTCTTGGATGTGACTATATATATAACATGGAAGCTATTGTTTCCACACTCTTTCAAGTGATGTGTTTCCCACATGAAGGCAAAATGATACAGCTTATCAACCAGCTTCTATTTCCTGGTTCAAACACAACTACAAGTCAAACATCACCCCTGAATGGTCTCTTTGCATCAAGAATGTCTCTTCAACCTTCATTTCATCAACCTAATTACCATGAGCAGTCCAGTCAATGTAATGAAGCTGAGGGGGCATGCACCCTGGTCTGCTTCAGGAGGCAAACCCAACTGAAAAGATAGGTTTCCCGATAGGTTATGTGATTTGAAGCTCACACCATTCAACTTTATCTATTTTGATGGAAAAAGCCAAGGAAGTGTTTTTGTCTAACCACTGAGAGAAACAATCTTGCCTAACCACAGGGACTTCAATATGGTGACCGGGAGACTCTCCTTTTCTCAATACATGGGGGCATGCAAACCTTTTTATGCAAGACAAAAGCAACTAATTTCATTTGTTAGCTTTTTAGAGTTTTTAGGTTTTTAGCCTTTTAGTTTAAACTTCTTAGGATAGGCAGTTGGTCCAGAAACATCTGTACACTAGATGGACCAAAGGAAGTGCTTTGTCTAGACGAAAGAGAAAACTATCCTACCTAACCTTAGTAGTTCCTTAGCTTTTAGTGTAGTTAGCTCCATAGTTTGGTCATTTCTATCCTACATAAAAAGGCAATGAGAAAAGTTTCACATGGTGCACGCTCGTTAAACCATGAACCTACCAATTAGAGACATCTTTAGACTACTGGTATGAGCAATGTTTCCGCAAGGTTCAAGCTCGTTAAAAAATAAACCTGCAACTGAGCACATGTTAGTGCAAGGTTCAAGACCATTAAACAATAAACCTGCCCTCAGTAAATGACCTCTGTGATTGCATTGCTATCAACATTTTAAGCCTTGGTTGTGTTCCTATCATCACCTCCATTCTCTTGGCCAATCATACGGTTCCACTTGATTGTTTACCCTTTTGAGGAATAGTTGCGATGAGTGATTCTGTTAGCCACCCTCTTCACACTGACATATTTTGAGAATTTCCAAACTTACCTGGAACCAGTTGCTATCCAAAAACATCACCCATTCCTAAAAAACGAGTCTCTTTTAAGCTCTTTTTAGACTTGTTGAAAACGAAAAGATTGCCGATCTCCTGGCCTTTCTAGCTCATTAAAGTAAGGGAAAGTGTCATCCCTCATCTACATTTTAATCTTTTTGGACTTGATGGATTATCCTAAAAAAAAATCGAGTGGTTGTCTTTTTTGACTGATTAAAATGATCAAAAAGTCATCCCTTTCATATTATTTTATACTTTTTCGGACTGAAGGGATTATGCTACGAAAAAGGACTGCCAGAGTTTCATTTTTGTCCCTTTTCATACTCTCTAAACATGAAAAGGACCGAGTTATCTTTTTTGTTAAACTCGTTAAAACAATAGCGACAAACTTGTCCACCCAAACAAGAACGAGTTTCACTATTTCTAGGCTTGCTAAAACATAGTGACATGTTTGGCCGAATGGGAAAATTGTAGAACAAGCATATGTTATCATCCTCAAGCTTACCAAAAAAAAAAGAGGTACCGGTTAGTAATGACTAGGGAAAAAGGGAAGAAAACTTGAAGAACTTCATTGGTACCAGGTCACTCCTGAACATGATACTTCCACTCCATAGCCATGATTGAGTCAGGTTGGGTTATTCCGTTCATCGGTCATATCATCATTGGTCCTCCACACCATACATATTTTAGATTTAATTCTACCAATCCATCTTAGTGTCGTCGATATGTTCAAGAGAAGTTGTTCAGAGAATAAACCACCCACCTAACGCCTCATCCACTGCAATACCTCCACCCTCCATTTTTCATGACCACCATTCCTGAACCTTGTATCATTAGATCATTTTAACCTCCAGAAAATCATTTGCTTTGTTTCGTGACATAGATGTGGGATACATTAAGGCCCTCCTATTACTGGTCACTTTTTGTCGACATCAGCTCATTATCCAAGAAGTTGACTTAGAAACAACCCTTTCAGTACTTTGAAGCTTGCATGCCTCAATGGTAAGTTTCTCACTTCCAGCGATAGGTTAACATCAATGGCCCTTGACTGAAAGATTTTACATGGTTTTTGACATTGGATCATATATTCACACCGCTTGAATCGTACTATGGTACCTTGAGGGTCATTACCATTATCGGTGATTCCTCTCGCACCTGTTAACAACTCATATCATTGGCTGGTAATCAGGTGATGTCTTTCCATCTTTGACTTTAGAACATATTTTCACATGGACAAAGATTGAACGAGTTTGAAGGCCCTGGATCTAGTTTCATCCATCCAGGCTGCGATATATTCATGAATATAAAGACATCATATGTACACAGAAGCTGCACATATGATCATTCAAGCTAAGGGATGATGACTCTACATACAAAGAATCACCAGTCTGCAATAGTAGCAGATTATCTGTCCTATGTACATGAAAATGAATTTAAAAAGTTGAGCATGGGAACGCCCGCGTCAGCTAGATCATGAAAATAATATGATGATGATGTATTGTATTGTATTTTATATAGGTCAAATTCCAGCTCAAATACCTCGGATCCTCATGATAAATCTTTTCACCTGACATTAGAAGATTTACGACCTCATGCTATAGGGGGAAACTGTTATAGACATATTTGGGCACTACAACCCCAATCAAATATTTCAATAAACCAAGGGCTCTTTAACCCCTAAAATTGTTGTTTCATACCCTAAAATATCATGGTCAGCTGATTACATTATTTCCGAGAAGTTCCACCTAAAAAACCAGTCAGAATTGGCTAAACCTAGACCATACTGATTGCTTCTTGGTCAAGGTGTGATGCATACTGACTCCTACACTAGCTAGGTGCGTTGCATAATGAAGAGACCTTCTGTGGGGTGGGATGAGTAAGAATGGACAAATGTCTGAGGCAGTTTGCTAAGTGGATACTCATGGAATCTTCTAGAAACTTCCTCTATACAATTGCCTCTCTAAATTCACTGAGGAATGAGTAAGAGATCCAAGAAATCTCCAAGTGGAACTAAGAACTACAGGTGGAATGACACTAATCAAAAACCCAGAGATGACTCACACCTATGACAACATCTATAAATGGATCCCTCATCTAAGAGATCTAGAGGCTGAAACTTTGTAATTTGTAAAGAAGTGCTCCTAGTTTGTCTTTGAGAAGAAGCATTGTATCGTTGGGTGATCTTGCTTTTCATGAGGTGAGGAGGGCTTTGATGCTGGGAGAATGATGCTAGATCAAACTATTGGGTTGTAATCCTCTCTTCTACTATTAATAAAGTTCTTTGAGTTTTCCTCCATATAATCATGTATTTGGGAATCTTTTTGTTTGTGAATGCAATTGTATGGTCAATGTATTTCTGATTCTGCATTGTTTATGATATTGTAGATCGAGATGATTTGATGGGGTTTTGTTGCTTTGTCTCTACAAGTATTTTCTATAGCAATACAAGTACGAGAGGAGTTGCAATCTCTATCAAGGGAGAGAGAAATCAAGCAAGGAGTCAAGCAGAAGATCAAGGTTGGCCCTCTTTGCTTCTCTGTTATCTATTATACATAAAGGAAATCGCAAAGTGATTTGGTTGTTTGTTTCTAAGATAGCAACCCATCTTAGTGGGACTAGAAGATAAAAAAGACACTAGTTTTCCCAGAAAAACTGAATTAAGCAACCAATCATTTTTCCAAGAAGAAAGTGAAGCATTAAATAAATCTTCATTTACTCCGATATTACATTGTGCCACAACACAATGAGCATATTTAGCTGCTTTACCTTTATTTATGTCATTATTTTTACCTTTCTGTTGGTTTCTTTACTGCTCAATTTTGTCTGAAGGTAACCTACAAGTAGACGCATCATGTGATCCATTCTCTTTGCAGCATATGCAGTGTAAATATGACTTTTCTCTTTGAGAGTGTCTGCCACCCCTACCTCTGAAATATCTTCCTCTTCCTCTTCAACCACCTCTTCCTCTAGAAGAATCTTGGGCAAGATTATCTTCTTTATGAACAAGGCACACAGCCTCTTCAGAAGATTTAGGGGTTGTCTTCTTTCCAAAATCTTCCTCTTCTTCAACAAATGTTTTCACAGGAGATTCAAAGGTAATATCTTTGAGATTTCCATTTGCTTGCAATGACTCAAGATAATTGGAGTAAGTAGGATAAAATGCCTTGAGAAAAGGGATAAAAGAAATATCCAATTCAACCTTAGTGGCTTTGATATTATGCATTATAGATTTTACTTCGGATACAAGAGAAAGATGATCATTAGTTTTTAATTGAAGAGTCAAGAGTTTAATCATGAGTTCTTTCAGGTTTTGTAAGGCTTCAAAAGTAGTTGAGAATGGTGAAATATGAGGACTCACCTCTTCACTTATAGATTCTCCAATTAATGCATAGGCTTTTCTATTCTTATTTTCCCAAATGGTGAACTCTTTGTCTGAGATAGGTTGTTCTGGATCTCTGTATCCATCTCCAACACACACTCCTTTTCACAACTCATTTAAAATGAGGGTGTGTTTTATCATCTGGGACAACTCAGGATAGTTCTCCCTGCCAGTGAAAACTATTCCCGCAATAGATATGATTGAATGCAATGTAAAATATGTGTGCTGTAAAACAAATACTTCTACTGGCAAAAGATCTTATTCTGTTAAAAAAGTACTCTGCTAATATATTTTTTATCGTTTTTTTAAAGTTGATGTGCACTTCATATATTATATGCCCATTATATATCGATCACATATGGCTCAACATATAAAAGATTTCAAACAATTTTTAATGATGTCTTCTCTCAACACATGCACCATGGATACCATATATATTTCTGAGCCAATGCATTCATATTTAAAACCCAATCCACCAAATAAAAAGAATTTAGAGCATGCATACACAGTCTTCAAAAAAAATGTTTAATGTGGTCTCCAAAAATGTTTAATGGACAAGAAGCATCCAACCGCCATTAGCGCTCCCACCATTAGACCACTTCCAGTCAGAACATTTCCATATACGCTTTCTCACTGCTTCAGATATTTGCCTTTCCGCTACCTCTGTATTAACTTTCCAAAGAAACCATCTTACATTCCACAAATAATGAACCTAAAATTACACGGCTGAAACTTATGGAGTCTTACACTGCATGGATGGGGGAGAGCATATGGAGCACATGAAAGCATATGTCATGGAGGTATGGTGGCTATTAATTCACCATACTGGGAATTGAGAAGGATTCTCCAGTCGAAGAATAAGTAGCGCATGTATTACAATTATGGATAGCACAACATAGGTAGTGCGGTATTAAAATGAACAGCATGTGAATCAATGGGGTAAAGAATCATAAACGAAATAGACACTACAAAATAGACTAGTAGCCATGGCCACAAAGTATATAACTAAATACAACTTATAGACCAATGAGGTTGTAGACTTCCAAAGTGTAACTCAGAGCCACAATGGCACCACAAAACCGATAACTGGGACCTGTGCGGTATTAGACGTTAATGAACAACGAGAGGCAGCATATTAACCACACATATGGCAACACATTAACCAAAGGCGGAGTATTGACCACGCATATGGCAGTGTTCAATGTTGCAGAGCCCCACAATATCCATTCCTTACTGCTGCATTGTTCCCTCAATGTAAAAAACTGGAAGTGTCGAAGCTGCACAAGGTGAAAGGTGTGTGTTCATATTCCACAGCTGTCACTGCGATTCTAGTGATACTACTGAGCAGGCGGACTATTCAAAGGGAATAAAAAATGCATATGACAGTCGATTCAGGCCTCAAGAGCATGGCAGAGGTGTGAGTTATGCAAAATAGGAAAGAAACTGACATGAGGACTTACAAAAAATCTAATTTTGGGAGCTGGCTCTGATAACATGTCAGACGAGGAGGTAACTCCGCAAAACAATTCATTGATTTTCATTTAGGTTGGTCTTTATTATATACATGAGGGAGAGACTATTCATTTCATCTCGCAGTGGCAATTCATATTCTCTATTATTCATTTTCATCAATTTTAGTTATTCACCCAATCCTCATGATTAGGTGTCAACAATAGGGATAAGTTCTAAAATTGTGCTACAAAGATCCCTTTTTGTTTGAAATGGAGTTCATATAAATATGGTGGATATCTCCATTGTTAACGTGAAAATAACTTCCATCACTCATCACAAATATAACATATTTTCATATGCTTGGAGAGGGCTATAGTGGAATTATTTCTTATTATTCTCATTGAAATTGAAGTTTCTTCATGTTTTGTATGGGACTGTCCTACTTTATACATTGATTGAGAGGCACTATGAGATTTTATAATGATCATTTGTTGTCTCTTCTTCACTTCTCCTACCTTTTGAGATGATGCAACCAATTTTAAAGTATAGAATGATTTTAATCTTTTAATAATAGATCCAACGTATAATTGTGGTGGTGCGAGAGTTTCTAGATCATTGTTGTTTGTTTTCCTCTCTTTTTGTATTTATATTTCTTTGATGGTAATTTAGAGACATATTTCTCTGTTGTAAAGTTTTACACATATGCATCCCATATTTCTATGCCATCCTTCAAGATACACAATGTGCCCATGTGTTGGTTCCAAAGATAATCTTCATATCTAGTCTTCTCACGGAGCTTTTAATGAGACATGCTCTTAAAGGCATCATTTAGCAATTTGATTAACCTTTATCTTAAACACACAACATGCCTTATAAACTTCTACCTACTAACATTTTCCTTTTTGTAGATTGATAAATAAATATTTGTGCCCCTTTCTTCATTCTAACTTTCTTTTTGAATATACAGTGCAATTAGTGTTCATCGCTCTTTGATTCTATATTTATTTAACAATTACTTCATTCCCTTTTCTTCCTCTTCCACAACTTTTTTGGCATCCTTCTTTTGTTTTCTACATTTTATTTTTTATTCACAGATTGATCTACATTGATTTGCTTTCATAATCTTTCTCGGGATCTTTAGGGCATATGGCAGCTTGGAGTCATTGGCTTTGTATCAAAGGTTTCTACATAAATAGCACCTTTTTGTAACAAGGCATGGTGGAAATGGTGTGTGCCTTCTTGTGCCCCTTTTAAAAAAAATTACATTTAAAAAATTTATGTCCATATTCATTGCACAGATAACAATAACCATGAAAATGATTTGTGTACTTGGTGGTTGATTTTCCTCTTTGATTGTTTGCCTCTAGGATAGTTCTAGTTCACTGCATCTCCTGATTTATTTTGATTTTATCTCTTAGATTATGCTACAATATGTCCACATTCATGGTGAGAAAGACAATTGGTGTTCTTCAAGGGAGAAAAAAATATCCTTTGGGATCTTCCATGTTTTTTCAACTTGTCATTAGGTGCAAATGACCTTTTTTCAAAGGAAGTTTGCTTTAATTCATTATTTCCAATTTGATTTCGCCGCTTGCCTTTGTTTTCTTACTTTCCAATCATGTTAAGTCCTTCATGGATACAATCTCCTTTTGTAGTTTTGTACACAGTTTTCTTTTAATCAAGATCACTTCTAGCTGAGACAATCTTATTATTGTTGTGATGCAAAGGCAAGCTCCTACTCCTTATCACATGTGATTTTCTGTAGGCTGCAACCTACTAAAGACTGCTACCTCAATTTTTTGCAGGCTGCAACATACAAGAAAGCTCCAACTCCCATATGTTTTCTATAGACTACAACCCCCATGAGGATCCTACGACAACCAACTCCAACTAGAATTTGGTTAACAATGAAATTTACTTTTCCACAAAAAGCTCCTAACTCAACCAATTCCAATTAGATATTTATCTATAACCTACTCTTCAATAATAGATGTTTCCTAAATGAATTTGTTTTTCCTTGAATTTGGTTAACAATAATATTTAATTTTCTATTGGAAATAGTTATCTCAAAATATACCACTAGATTAATTAGAATATGTATATTCTAATTACTTGAAGACAATATGTTCTCTAAGGGACTAGGAGTAACTACTTGTTCCATTACAACATCTTTTTATCAATATCTTTGATTGAATATGTGCTCTATTTTATAATGACTAGATATTTGCTATAGTTGCATTAATTACATTGTGAAGAGAGGGTTTATCTATTTAATCTTCTTTCTTTGGATTCAATAGTGTCTCATTTTTATTTTCTCATTTCATTATTTTCAATTTTTTTTCCATTTTTTTATTATTATTATATATATATTAATATATATATAATATTTAATTTTCTCTAGTTTTATTATATTATCTATTTTTACATTCTGTTCATTTTTCTACTAGATATGTTATAAAGGTTATGGAGGTGCATGCAAATATTGTGATGTAAATGTTTTGTAGTTCTGAAATATGCCTTTCAAGGGCATGGAAAAGTTACAATACACCGGCCTTGCAATTATATAGCTTAACATTATTTTGTCCTTATTTATATAATTATTAAAGTGACTAATCTTAAAAGTGTCATTAATCTTGTTTTCATTTTAAAAAGTGAAAGATTTTGGAAATGAATAAACAGACCATAAAGAGACAACCTTGAAATAGCAAAGAGACCAATTTTATTTTAGATTCCTGCATTGCAGTACAAATAGTCAATAAAGATTGTATATAAAAATATGTGCTTTGCATAATAGAATGGTTGGTTGGTAGTGCTAGAAAGAATACACATTATGTGAGACATACAAGGAAAACGAGCATACATGATGCAAATATAAAGACAACTAGTAAGGGAAAAGTAAACAATTTTAAAGACATAAACATAGTTAAGAACAAAGAGAAAATCAGGGAAACCGACACATTAAATATTTTCTGTGATATAGGATTTCTGTGATATCATAGCGACCGGTTTTGCTCAGAACACATACACCATAAGTTGTTATCAGTCCAGGCCATATTGCGGGAGCTAACGTGGGAGGCTCATCAATACGTACACACAGTGGGTTACTGTTTTCAAGAAACTTGATCCCTGAAATTGGATTCGGAAAAAAAAAAAAAAACTTTGATATTGCTAGCTTCATTTCATGTAGTTTTTAATTTAACAGAAAAACAAAAAAGTGACTAATAAAATTACTAATAATTATGGAGATTTTTATATATAAAAATAAATTTTGTTATAATTAGTATAAATTTATCTTAAATATAGATTTAATAGAGTCTAAAAAGATCCAATTTCTTCATCTGCAATTTTTTTTATAGATTGATATTATTTAGATGTTATGTATAATTATTTTTTCTTATTTTTAGATGTTTAGAATTTTTATTTCAAGAGCGATGAACAAAATTTCAACTTTCTTAACAAATAGTCTTATACATAACAATGGACTGTAAGCTTTACACATCATCTAGACTATAGAAAAGCCATCTCCTCTGACTCCTCTAAACTTTACCAAATAAATTCTTAATAAAAATTCCTATTATATAAATAAAATTTGTTACTATTATGTATTTTATCATAAATATTATAAACCATTCCGTAATAATTGCATAAAAATAAAGAAGCCTATCAATTTCATAAACATCTTTAAAATTAACCGAAAATTGATGAAAATCAATAAGGAATATTTAAAATTCCTAAATATTTCGCACAAGTTAGATTTGGGTTTTCTTAAAATTGGTTAAAATTTCTTTTGCTAAACTACTTTCGACTCAAATCTAAGACTATGAGTGCTGTTTATCTTAAATTTTAAAATATACATGCTGTTTATCTGGTTTTCGCTTTTCAGACACTGTTTGTTGTGGCGTTCGCTTCACAGGCATCCGGCTTTTAGTACTTTGCTTTTCCACAATTGACGTCTCTGATGACGTCCTTTCATCGAGGGAAAGGGAAAGGACCGAATTCGGTGGTGTTCGCTTTTGAAGCACCAGTTTTGGTGTTTCCCTCTGAACAACGCCGTGTGATTTTGCCATTAAGCACGAAGAATTTTCTTTTCTATCTTCCCTTCCTTGCCCATAACGTTTTGATGTCAAATGTCCGACCTGAACATCTTTGTCTTTAACGTCCGTGCTCACCGATTGCGAATTGCTCTCCAGCTCCCTAGTTTTATTCTCCAATTCCCTTATTTGACAGGCATGTACTTCTGCAACTATTTTGTTTTTATTTAAATCTCTCGATAACGAGCGATTTTCCTCCTCAGCCTCTGAGAGCTTATGTTCTAAATCAACAATAATGTTCTTTTTCTTCATTGTTGACGCCCTGAAGGAATCACGATCCTTCTCCACAGATTCCAGGGTTACTTCCAGCTCCTTTATTTTTCTCTTCAATCTTAGCTCATTTTCTTCGGAAATCAAAGCTCTTCTGTCCATTTCATTCTGTAAAAATCTGTTTTCTTCGTCAAGAATCATTTTCGCTGCGGCAAGAAATGAAATCTGATCTTCCAGCTGAACTTTTTCTGCTCTGAATTGAAGTAAATCCCTTTCATTCTGAACCGACATCTCCTCTCTGTCCTTTCTTTCTGCTACAATTTGTGATATAAGCTCAGCATTTTCCGACTCCCAAGCCTTTCTTGCAGCCTGAAATTCTGCGGATACCGCCTGAACTTCTCCATTCAATTTCAAAAACCTTGCTTCATAATTAGCTTTATCCGCAACTGCCGCTCTGCAGTGGTAATCTTTCTCAGAAATCTCCTTTTTGATTCTCTCTTCAGATTCTTGCATTTGTTTCAAAAGTTTATTAACGGAGGCATTATTCCCCATTTTTCTTTTAAAGATGCTCCGGAAATTGCTTCTCAATTATTTCGTTTAAACCGCCTTCGATTCCTGCTACTCTTTCAGAATCTGCGTGCAGATTATTCACGGACCGAGTCTCGGAAGTTGCTGAGGTCACAGATTCAAGACTGTTAGTTCGAGATTGCCTTCGATGGATGGTTCTTTCGCTCCAGCCTGTTAAAGTTCACCACCAAGATTCTCTTTGTTTAAAGGCGACTTTTCCTAAAATGCTCCCTCCGCGTTGCTTTGTTAAGTGGAACGAAGTATTTGGTATATGCATTTACACTTTTATAAGTGAATAATTAGTCGTTTAATAAGAAAATATATTTTTGTAAAATTGGCCGACCATTGGAACGAAATAGAGGTCGCTAGTCTGGAAGTACTTGGTATTTGAACCAGTAAATGGGGGTGGTTTTCTTTGGTTTTTTTTGACCTAGGGAAAATTATATTATTCACATGTGAATCAAAGTATATAAGAAATGTAAAAATAAAACTCTATCATGCTAAATCTAATAATTAAAAAATTGTAAATTGTAAATTGTATTGCTTGTATTATAGGAAAACAAGTCTCACAACTTAGTAGTAAAAACTAAAACTCCAGCTTACAAAACACAAGTCTTACAACTCCGTCACCACAAAATTTAAGGAAAAAAT